>KV006423.1:200652-223150 GCA_001598015.1 Dorcoceras hygrometricum
TGTAGACTTAGACCTAATCATAAATAACTTAAGCATTAACCCTAACCCTAAGCATCAAGCGCCGCCCCTCTCCTCTTCATAAGCCGCCGCCGCCGCCCTTGTGCGCCGCCGCCGCCGCCGCCATGTGCCGCCGGAATTTGTTCTGGCCAACTTGATGAGGAAAATCCGTCCGCGCCGATCTCGTCAGGCCTTCTAGTGCAGGCTGACGAAGGAATCCCGTCTCCGGTCGTGGACCTGATTGACGTAGTCTACCACAATCTACCGTGAAGTGCCGGTTTCCTCGAGAAACTGGTCGGAGCCAGGCATGAGTTGCCAACAAGGTATTTTATAAAACACCCTATGAATGTCATAGATCTGTGTTTAATTTAATTGTATTGATCGTCTCCCGGTATTGTTTTTGTTCTTCCGCTGCCTCGCCGGGAGGCGTGATCCGGATCCGCCGTGGTTCCCCAACAGTTATTTCAGCCGAGGGGATTTCTGTGAATTTCTGTGGATCCCAGTAAGGTTGATGCTGTTTTGAACTGGGAGCGTCCCAGGAATGTGTCGGAGATTCGCAGTTTCTTGGGTCTGGCTGGCTATTACCATCGTTTCATAGAAGGATTTTCTAGCATAGCAAAGCCGATGACTCAACTGACTCATAAGGACAAGAGGTTTGTGTGGACTGAGCAATGCGAGAATGCTTTCCAATTGCTCAAGGAGAAGCTGACTACTGCACCTGTGTTGGCTCTGCCGTTAAGATTAGGTGGTTTTGTTGTTTGTTCTGATGCTTCGCTCAATGGATTGGGCTGTGTTTTGATGCAGAATGGTTGAGTCATTGCGTATGCCTCGCGGAAGCTGAAACCGCATGAGACTCGTTATCCAGTCCATGATTTGGAGCTATAAGTCGTGGTCTTTGCGTTGAAGATCTGGAGTCATTACCTGTATGGTGAGCAATTTGTGGTGTACTCGGATCACAAAAGTTTGCAGTATTTGTTTTCACAGCCTGACTTGAATATGAGACAGCGTCATTGGATGGAGCTGCTAAAGGACTTTGATTGCGAGATCAAGTATCATCCTGGGAAATCGAACGTAGTGGCCGATGCTTTGAGCAGGAAGGCTAGTGAGATTCTTGCTTCGCTGTATATTTCAAAGGACCAGGAGCATCTTAATACTACTGGTTGGAGGTTCTACCCGACTGAGGTGTGTTGTGGTTTCTTCCTTCCAAGTGGAGCCACAAATTGTTTCTAGTATTCGAGCAGCTCAAAGGACTGATCCTTCCATACACGAGTTGAAGTTAAAGGTCAGGGCTGGAGATCTTGAAGATTATTTTGTTTCTTCTGATGGTTGCTTGAGGTTTTGTGGCAGGTTGGTTGTGCCTAAACTCATTGATTTGAAGGAGGAGATCCTTCGAGAAGCACACTGCAGTAGACACAGTGTTCATCCTGGTGCACGGAAGATGTATCATGCGTTGAAGCCGCACTTCTGGTGGGCTGGCCTAAAGAGCGACGTTGCTGTATTCGTTGCTTGATGTTTGAACTGTCAGATGGTTAAGGCCGAAAGGATGAGACCTGGTAGTCTGTTGCAGAGTTTGGAAGTGCCCCGAATGGAATTGGGAGCACATAGCGATGGATTTCGTGACGCATCTGCCTCGTACCAGCAGAGGATGCGATGCTATTTGGGTGGTTATCGACCGACTGTCGAAGTCTGCACATTTTATTCCCTACGGTATGACCTTTTCTTTGAAGAAAATGGCGAAATTGTATGTGGATTTTATGGTTAGATTGCACGGTGTGCCTGTTTCAATCGTTTCCGGCCGAGATCTAAGGTTTACTTCCAGGTTTTGGAAGAGTTTGCAAGCATCTTTGGGTACCAGATTGTCTATGAGTACAGCATATCACCCCCAGACAGATGGCCAATCTGAGAGAACTATCCAGACGTTGGAGGATATGTTACGAGCTGTTGATGGATTTCGGTGGTAGCTGGAAAGACGCGTTGTCTTTGGAGGAATTTTCCTAAAAAACAGCTATCAAGTGATGATTGGCATGGCCCGTTTGAGGATTTATACGGCAGGAAGTGCAGATCGCCAGTATGTTGGGAAGAAGTGGGGGAGAAGCAGCTATCTGCCCCAGATTTTGTGCAGCAAATGAAGGATCATGTGGATCTAATTCGACAACGGATGAAAGCTGCCCACGATCGCCAAGCCAGTTATGCAAATAAGAGGTGTCGACCTCTGGAGTTTCAGGTTGGTGATCAGGTATTCCTTAAAGTTTCTCCATTTTGCAGTGTTATGCGCTTTGGACACAAGGAAAAGTTAGCCCCTCGTTACGTCGGACCGTATGAGATCATTGAGAGGATTGGCCCGTTGGCGTATCGGCTGTTGTTGCCTCCAGAATTATCTTCTCTACATGATGTCTTTCATATTTCCATGTTGAGGAAGTACGATCCAGATCCGTCTCATGTGCAGAGAACTGATGAGGTTGAGCTAGATCAGACGTTGAGCTATCTGGAATATCCCTTGCGGATCCTTGACAGAAAAGAGAAAAAGTTAAGGAATAAAACCATTCCGTTAGTGATGGTGCAATGGAACAAACACGGTAGGGAAGAGCTACTTGGGAGCTGGAAGAAAAGATGCAGCGCAAGTGGCCGCATCTGTTTGAGTAGTTGTTGTACTAGATTCCCAGTAGTTGTAGTTTTGGTGGTATTCCTTTCCTAGTTATTGTTGTTGTTTGCTCAGTTATCTTGAACTTTTGGCCATGTGTTGGGTGATTTTCTGTTTTGACTCTCTGTTGCTGTGTTTTACTCCAGAATTGTTGTTTGATTTCGAGGACGAAATCCTTTTTAGTGGGGGAGAAATGTGAGACCTGAAATTAATAAAAGATTAATTGTTGGATTAGTCGGTTTTTAAGGATTCTGGATGTTCAGATTTCATGTGGAAGGTTTTGTATATAATTTCGGGTCAGATTTCACATTTAGAACAATTTTGGAAGTTTTCGTATTTTTTAGTCTTTGGAGGAGAAATCTGATTTTGTGGTGAAAGCTGATCGATTTGGTGAAATCTGGTAGCAGCGTGTATTTGGTATCGCAGGAGATCGATACGGCGTCGTTTAGGTGAAGTCTGTTACCGTTTTAGAATTTCAGATGTTGCCTTGTTGTGTTTTGCGTTGATTATAAACGACAGAGTTTATATTAGTTGGTGCGACACCGTTTTAGTTAGTTGAAACGCAGCGTTTTGGGTATCAGCAGCGAGGGATCTGTTCGCATGTGTGTCGCCTGGTTGTATTGCTGAGAGCAGACGTCAACGGGGTCAGCGTTCCTGTAGCGCTTATTGGCAATTTTAGTGTCCAGCATTAGGAATCTGTTGTAGCACTTATTCAGCTGTTGGGTAGAGACCAGCCGTTGGTTTGTGGAACAGTACAACAGCTGAAATTTGTCGGTGGATTTAATTCACCAGCTGCTGATTTGGGAACATCTTTAGCGTCGGCTGATTATGTCGATGAATTTTTTATTTTATATATTAGAAGACTTGGTCTTCGACTAGGTTAACAGATTCCATACTTACATAGCGATATTTTCTCCCGATTGTTATCTTTCGTCGCGAACCCTAGAACACTGTTCACCGTGAGTTTCCCCGGCAAATTTCCATCGTTTCCGTCCGCCATTTTGGACGTTCGAGGTAGCGTTGGACTCCTCTTGAGAAACTCTTTAATCCTATACCACTCTTGGGAGCTGTTGTTAGCTGGAATTAAGATCACGAAGTGCTTCCTTCGGCCGTGTGTTCGCTGTGCAGGTAGCCCTTTGATTTAGAGATAAGATCTTACCTTAGAGCTTTGTTATTGAGCTTCCTGTTGAGTTGTTGAGTAGGATGATAGCTGGTTTGAGTGTATAACTCCCAGCCGTGAGTTCTGTGCTGTGTCTTGTGAGATTTATGTTTTGTGCGTTGTGTGTTTAGCAGGTCTAAACCAGAATTTTTCGGGACTCTTGTTGTGGTAATCGTTGCACAGAATTAAGGTACGGGTTGAGCTTGTTACAGCGTGAGTTTTGTCATGGGTAAATGCAGTGATGGCTGATTGTTGCTTCGTGTATTGCTGCCAGTGTTTACTGTCTGCTGTTATGTGCATACACGCATTATATCACTTGCATTTTAGATCTCAGCCGTATTGTGCATTTTGTTGTTGTCTCGTATCTTCTTGTATTGCGCTGTTGTTTCTTACCAGGATGCAAGGGCGAGCGGTGATACCGCACTCTCATCTCCCTGCTGGGATCTGTTAGCCCTCATGCGCCGAGTGGTTAACTACCATAGTTCATGTGTTCTACAACGGCAGGTTGAGCTGTTTGATGCATCTGGTATTCGGGTGTAGTGTCAATGCGAGTGGCTCATTACCACACTTTGAACACACCCTGTGGCCACTGTTTGTTGCAGATTCTATGGAGCTATGTTTGATTTCCTTGGATCCCTTCTCGATTGTAGCCTTCAGCTGTTGCTCTGTGTCTCATGCATAGCATCTGCATTTTATCTTATGCTTTTCTTTAGCTGTTTCAGTTGCTCTCCGTACTGGGGTTTGATCCCATGTCCCTCTGGGGCTTGGTTTGTTTTCCTCGCCTGTTGTGTTGTTCAGGTTATGCAGCTGGTCGTGGAGCTAACCCAGCTGGAGGTGCCCCTGGTGGTGGTTAGAGTGTCCCAGTAGCGTATAGCATATATTTATGTATCAGATTGTTAGCCAGGGGATGCCTTGTGCTTTTGTTGTATATTGTTGTACTCAGTTGTGGTTGTTACCAGGTATTTGATACATGTTTATGCTGTACCGTTTGTTGTGGTGGTTTTGTTAAACTGGGATTACTTTGAGTATTGTCGTATTTTAAATTATATTGTTTTAAATCGTCAGGCCAAAGCAAAAATTTTACCCTCTTTTTAGTAGCTTCCGCTTGTGTTGTGTGGTTTTACTCTGTTGTGAGCCGAGACATGACAGCTTGGGATGATTCTTTGTAGGGCTACGCCATTTGTCTCTTTTTCTGCATGTGGATCGAGTTTGATGTTGTTAGGATGCTCAGGGAGTGCTGCGGCCTTAAGGGACCTTTCATACTGATCTTATGGTGGTCTAGGAGGATCCAGTTGGTGGGGTAGCAGGCTTGGACGTTGGGTGTCAAGAATTGAACGCCCGGTCGCATTATAGGGTCGGATAGGAGGTCTCGGCCATGTCGGTGTTGCTGTGAAGGCTGGGATGTGCTGGCCTAAGCAGGGACTAGGGGAAAAGATCGAGGATGAGTCTAAGGAGAGGGAGAGGTCGGCCTTAGTGCTGCCTTTAGGGTCGATCAGGTCTGGTAGTTATTTGAGTCAAGGAAGTGTCAAACCGCAATCTAGGCAAGGCATGCGAGCGATCGGTCTGGGCGCGGGCCGTGTGGTCCAGGGATGTAAGGGAGGGTCTGGTACAGTGTTAAAAGAGTTAATACCTACTCGATGGGGTCCGATTCTGACCCTAGGATAGCTCTATAGGTTGGTTAGCGAGGAAGGGTGAAAGGAGACGCATTAGAGCACGTGCGAGCAGCGGCATATTTTCCTTGGCGTTGTAATCACGTGTGTGTCACCACCAGGACATTTACACACCCTTGAGAGGTTCAATGTTGTTTAAAAAGTGTGTTAGGTTGGGTCCATAGGCTGGAAGTTGGGAATATAAAATTTAGAAGTCGTACGGGTACATTTAGGAGTCGAGGAGGGGCAGCTTGTAGCGCTAAAATTTTTGAGGTCATGGCAGCACTCCGAAGGTATCCGAACAAAATTGTTATGGCTTGTAAACATGTTTAAAATCTATAAAGTTATATTCTCTAGACTTGGGTTGGTTGTGATAAGTTTTGGCTTGTCTGGTGACTCGTTGAGACCGTACGGTGTCCTGGTATCCCATGGAGAAGCCCAGAATCATTCCTATTGATCTCGGCTAAAACTTTCTATATTTTATAACACATTGAAATCATGTTTATGGGAAGCAAGCTTTTGAGAATGAAATGATGAGTTTTATGATGTTAATGGCATGTTATATGACGTTTATGTTTGAATGAAAAAGAAAGAAAAATTATTTGAGGAATGCGAATTGTTTGTGACCAAGAAGTAGAGGAGCATGGTGATTACAACGGATGAGGGCCGTAGAGCCATATTATAGGGAGACAGTAACTACGGCGCATGAGGTCCATAGAGCTATTTCAGCTTAGTACTATGGTTTATAGCTTGATCAAGCGAACAGAGGGGTCGCATCAATGAGCAAACATCAACTAAAATGTTCTTTTTGAGGAGCAAAATTAATTACATGCCATGACGTATAGTTTAAGGATTTGAGGATGAAGTTTATTTAAATCTTTTGATGATAATTGATGGATCGGTTTACACAGATCCAGTTCTGAGTTTGAATTACACAAAACATGTTATTGTGTTCTAAT
The DNA here is from genome assembly GCA_001598015.1 of Dorcoceras hygrometricum. NCBI lineage: Eukaryota > Viridiplantae > Streptophyta > Magnoliopsida > Lamiales > Gesneriaceae > Dorcoceras > Dorcoceras hygrometricum. The sequence goes on from KV006423.1 coordinate 207,058, forward strand.
GTCTCTACGTAGTGTGCAGAACTTAAATAAGATGAAAAGATGAAATCTGGAAAATGAGTTATTATGAGAAGAACGAGAAATCTGATCAGGAGATGCGAATTGGAATAAGAGAAATCTGATGAAGTCTGTTGGAGAAATGTTCGAAGAAGAAGATGAACAGTAGAAGTCTGATCGTGTGAAGATTGAGTGAAATCTGGTTCACTAAATAGTTAAAGTCTGGAACCAGTTATGAAGAACAAAAACCAGCTGGAGCGCTAAGAGGAATCTGGAATCAGCGATGATGACGTCAGCAGTGATGTCATCACAATCAGCCGTTGACAAGAAGCACAAGAGCTGGATCAGCGATGATGACGTCAGCAGTGACATCATCACATTCAGCAGTAAGCTAGAGTACAACCAGTCGATGTACTTGAAGCTAGCGATAGCAAAACGATGTCGTTTGGATAAATGGATACGACAGCGTTTTGTCTTCGCGCTAAGATTCAGCAGATGGTTTGCGATGATGATAACCAGCAGGTAGCTACAGTGAAATTAAAAGAGAACCAGTCGTTGCGCATCAAGGATCAAAAAACCAGACGCTGTAAAGAAAAATCAGACGTAGCGTAAAGATAAAGTAAATCCAGACGAGAGCTACAGTACAACCAATCGTTGGTAATCCAATAGCAAGCTACAGTGTATCCAGTCGAAGGCTACAGTGTTTTGCATATCCAGTCGACAGGAAATCCAGACGCAAGCTACAGTGATCCAGTCGCAAGCACTTCATGACCAACGTCTGGACAACCAGCTGCAAGCACAGACTTTCAAATGGTATCGTTACCACCAGCTGGACAACCAGACGCAGTAGTTGAAGATACAACCAGTAGCGAAGCAGTTGACGAATTATATTATGAAGATTCACTAAAGCTGGATTTCAACTGCTGAGCTTAGTTCAAATGTTGAAGACGACAAAAAGCCTGCAAAATAAAGGACATAAGGACAACTCCCTGTCGGTACTTTACAGAACATATTTCAAACGGGAAGAATTTGTGTCCAACGGATTGAATTTGAACAGAGGCTATTTAAGGGAGAAGATTTGAAGGAAGAAGATGATATAGAGAGTGCAAAAACAGAGGGAAGAAAATTGGAGACGAAGCAGTAGACCGCCATTAGAGAGGAGAGCATAACGAGTGTCTACTGCTGAGTCTCAATCAGATTTTGTAGAGCATTTCCCTAGTGTGTGACATTTATTCATTCGAGAGTTGTGCTTACACTGTAAATCTCACACACACAGAGATTCATTCACATTCATTGTATAGTGAATGAATCTCAAACCCAATACAAAATCAGATCCCGTCCAAGCACGACGACGTTAAACTCTGTGTTTGTAGCCTTTCTCACAAACGCTTTAAACAAGTGATTGAGTGAACAGCTGAGGGCAGATAGAGACTAGGAGTTCTCGCAGCTGCTGGTTGTGGGATCGGGTCTGTACACGATGTATAGATCAAATCTTCTAGTGGAACCTTCCGAGGAGGAAGAAGTGGAGACGTAGGACATTGAAGTCCGAACTTCCATAAACAAACAGCTAGTCCATTTCTTTAAGCTTTCCGCATATGCATTTTGCATTTAGCACTCACGCATACACCATTGCACACACAGTAAGTCGAACATATTTCTGTTTACAGAAATCTGTTTGCAACGTTTTAAAATTTAGGATTAGTTCTGGTATTTTCCGCATGATTTTATTTCATATCAAATCTGTCTCCGGTGCTCTGTTTTTAATGTTCAAGAACCAGAGGTATTGCACCTCATTATAGCAGCGCAAAATTTTTAATGAACAATAGCAGCGCTGTTTAAGTCGTTTTTCGGTCCTAACAAGTGGTATCAGAGTAGGTTGTTCTTGAACGAGCACTTATTTTAAAACACATGTGCTATGTTTTTAAAATGTTTTAAATGTTTTTGAGAATCTTATATTATGAAGGCCAGATGAAAATGATTTGTTTTATATATAGAACTGGTTTTCTCTTGATGAACTGTCACGGAATGCGCGAGTTCCGTGCGGATGCCAAGATCCTATTTCTGTTGGGCTATAATTTCACCTGGAGCGAGGCTCGGTGACAAGCACATGGGACGAAATAGGAGATATGAAAATCTGAGCTTTAACTGTCACATTTTCTTTCTGGTTCTTCATACGTGAGTGACTCAGTAGCACATTTGTTTATTTGAAACAATATTTAAAGTGCTCTGATAAGTTTTCAAACTTTCTGTTATATGGAATTTCAGCTGGTGCTTCATTTTTTTAATGATTTGAGCTTATGTTATAAAAGATAGGGAGAGTTTTTATTAATCTCTCGTCTGCATATTATAAGCTAAAGCAGAAGCACACTTTCAGCTCTTTCAAAATCATATCGTTCATGCGTTTGGTTCTTCCCACAAATCTGTTTTTGATTTCCAAAATTTAAAATTCCTGCTGTCACGTTGTTTTTTTTGTGACAGTGTAGGGAGAGCTTTGATTTAAATTTTGGGAAGACCAGCTTTCGACCTCTTTTTGATTCCCACAAAGGGAGAGAATTGTTAGATCATGCATTTATTATTTAAGGTTTTGTGTACATCAAAAAGGGAGAGATTGATGGATCTGTTTACACAGATCCAGTTCTGAGTTTTGAATTACACAAAACCTGTTATTGTGTTTCTAATGTCTCTACGTAGTGTGCAGAACTTAAATAAGATGAAAAGATGAAATCAGGAAAATGAGTTATTATGAGAAGAACGAGAAAGCTGATCAGGAGATGCGAATTGGAATAAGAGAAATTTGATGAAGTTTGTTGGAGAAATATTCGAAGAAGAAGATGAACAGTAGAAGTCTGATCGTGTGAAGATTGAGTGAAATCTGGTTCACTAAATAGTTAGTCTGGAACCAGTTATGAAGAACAAAACCAGTTGGAGCGCTAAGAGGAATCTGGAATCAGCGATGATGACGTCAGCAGTGATGTCATCACAATCAGCAGTTGACAAGAAGCGCAAGAGCTGGATCAGCGATGATGACGTCAGCAGTGATGTCATCACATTCAGCAATAAGCTACAGTACAACCAGTTGATGTACTTGAAGCTAGCGATAGCAAAACGATTTCGTTTGGATAAATGGATACGACAGTGTTTTGCCTTCGCGCTAAGATTCAGCAGATGGTTTTTGCGATGATGATAACCAGCAGGTAGCTACAGTGAAATTAAAAGAGAACCAGTCGTTGCGCATCAAGGATCAAAACCAGACGCTGTAAAGAAAAATCAGACGTAGCGCAAAGACAAAGTCAATCCAGACTTGAGCTACAGTACAACCAGTCGTTGGGTAATCCAATCGCAAGCTACAGTGTATCCAGTCACAGGCTACAGTGTTTTGCATATCCAGTCAACAGAAAATCCAGACGCAAGCTACAGTGATCCGGTCGCAAGCACTTCAAGACCAACGTCTGGACAACCAGCTGCAAGCACAGACTTTCAAATGGTATCGTTACCACCGGCTGGACAACCAGACGCAGTAGTTGAAGATACCACCAGTAGCGAACCAGTTGACGAATTATATTATGAAGATTCACTAAAGCTGGATTTCAACTGCTGAGCATAGTTCAAATGTTGAAGACGACAAAAAGCCTGCAAAATAAAGTACACAAGGACAACTCCCTGTCGGTACTTTACAGAACATATTTCAAACGGGAATAATTTGTGTCCAACGGATTGAATTTGAACAGAGGCTATTTAAGGGAGAAGATTTGAAGGAAGAAGATGATTATAGAGAGTGCAAAAACAGAGGGAAGAAAATTGGAGACGAATTCGAGAGTTGTGCTTTACACTGTAAATCTCGCACACACAGAGATCCATTAACATTCATTGTATAGTGAATGAATACTCAAAACCCATACAAAATCAGATCCCGTCCAAGCACGACGACGTTAAACTCTGTGTTTGTAGCCTTTCTCACAAAGGCTTTAAACAAGTGATTGAGTGAACAGCCGAGGGCTGATAGAGTCTAGGAGTTCTCGCAGCTGCTGGTTGCGGGATCGGGTCTGTACACGATGTATAGATCAAATCTTCTAGTGGAACCTTCTGAGGAGGAAGAAGGGGAGACGTAGGACATTGAAATCCGAACTTCCATAAACAAACAGCTGGTCCATTTCTTTAAGCTTTCCGCATATGCATTTTACATTTAGCACTCACGCATACACCATTGCACACACAGTAAGTCGAACAGATTTCTGTTTACAGAAATCTGTTTGCAACGTTTTAAAATTTAGGATTCAGTTCTGATGTTTTCCGCATGATTTTATTTCATACCAGATCTGTCTCCGGTGCTCTGTTTTAAATGTTCAAGAACCAGAGGTATTGCACCTCATTATAGCAGCGCAAAATTTTTAATGAACAATAGCAGCGCTGTTTAAGTCGTTTTTCGGTCCTAACAAGTGTTATCAGAGCAGGTTGTTCTTGAACGAGCACTTATTTTAAAACGCATGTGCTATGTTTTTAAAATGTTTTAAATGTTTTTGAGAAGCTTATATTATGAAGGCCATATGAAAATGATTTGTTTTATATATAGAACTGGTTTTCTCTTGATGAACTGTCACGGAATGCGCGAGTTCCGTGCGAATGCCAAGATCATATTTCGGTTGGGCTATAAGTTCACCTGGAGCGAGGCTCGGTGACAAGCACATGGGACGAAATAGGAGATGTGAAAATCTGAGCTTTAACTGTCACATTTTCTTTCTGGTTCTTCATACGTGAGTGACTCAGTAGCACATTTGTTTATTTGAAACAATATTTAAAGTGCTCTGATAAGTTTTCAAACTTTCTGTTATGCGGAATTTCAGCTGGTGCTTCATTTTTTTAATTGTATTTGAGCATTATATCGTTCATGCGTTTGGTTCTTCCCACAAATCTGTTTTTTATTTCCAAAATTTAAATCCTGATGTCACGTTGTTTTTGTTGTGACAGTGTAGGGAGAGCTTTGATTTAAATTTTTGGAAGACCAGCTTTCGACCTCCTTTTGATTCCCACAAAAAGGGAGAGAATTGTTAGATCATGCATTTATTATTTAAGGTTTTGTGTAAATCAAAAAGGGAGAGATTGATGGATCTGTTTACACAGATCCAGTTCTGAGTTTTGAATTACACAAAACCTGTTATTGTATTTCTAATGTCTCTACGTAGTGTGCAGAACTTAAATAAGATGAAAAGATGAAATATGGAAAATGAGTTATTATGAGAAGAACGAGAAAGCTGATCAGGAGATGCGAATTTGAATAAGAGAAATCTGATGAAGTCTGTTGGATAAATGTTCGAAGAAGAAGATGAACAGTAGAAGTCTGATCGTGTGAAGATTGAGTGAAATCTGGTTCACTAAATAGTTAAAGTCTGGAACCAGTTATGAAGAACAAAAACCAGCTGGAGAGCTAAGAGGAATCTGGAATCAGCGATGATGACGTCAGCAGTGATGTCATCACAATCAGCAGTTGACAAGAAGCGCAAGATCTAGATCAGCGATGATGACGTCAGCAGTGATGTCATCACATTCAGCAGTAAGCTACAGTACAACCAGTCGATGTACTTGAAGCTAGCGATAGCAAAACGATGTCGTTTGGATAAATGGATACGACAGCGTTTTGCCTTCGCGCTAAGATTCAGGTTCTTTTGTTGAGTCGACTGGGGCGGGGAAAGAAGCGATGATAACCAGCAGGTAGCTACAGTGAAATTAAAAGAGAACCAGCCGTTGCGCATCAAGGTCAAAACAAGACGTTGTAAAGAAAAATCAGACGTAGCGCAAAGACAAAGTCAATCTAGATGAGAGCTACAGTACAACCAGTCGTTGGGTAATCCAGTCGCAAGCTACAGTGTATCCAGTCGCAGGCTACAGTGTTTTGCATATCCAGTCGACAGGAAATCCAGACGCAAGCTACAGTGATCCAGTCGCAAGCACTTCAAGACCAACTTCTGGAAAACCAGCTGAAAGCACAGACTTTCAAATGGTATCGTTACCACCAGCTGGACAACCAGACGTAGTAGTTGAAGATACAACCAGTAGCGAAGCAGTTGACGAATTATATTATGAAGATTCACTAAAGCTGGATGTCAACTGCTGAACTTAGTTCAAATGTTGAAGACGACAAAAAGCCTGCAAAATAAAGGACACAAGGACAACTCCCTGTCGGTACTTTACAGAACATATTTCAAACGGGAAGAATTTGTGTCCAACGGATTGAATTTGAACAGAGGCTATTTAAGGGAGAAGATTTGAAGGAAGGAGATGATTATAGAGAGTGCAAAACAGAGGGAAGAAAATTGGAGACGAAGCAGTAGACCGCCATTAGAGAGCATAACGAGTGTCTACTGCTGAGTCTCAATCAGCTTTTGTAGAGCATTTCCCTAGTGTGTGAGATTTATTCATTCGAGAGTTGTGCTTACACTGTAAATCTCACACAGAGAGCGATTCATTCACATTCATTGTATAGTGAATGAATCTCAAACCCAATACAAAATCAGATCCCGTCCAAGCACGACGACGTTAAACTCTGTGTTTGTAGCCTTTCTCACAGAGGCTTTATACAAGTGATTGAGTGAACAGCCGAGGACTGATAGAGTCTAGGAGTTCTCGCAGCTGCTGGTTGCGGGATCGGGTCTGTACACGATGTATAGATCAAATCTTCTAGTGGAACCTTTCGAGGAGGAAGAAGGGGAGACGTAGGACATTGAAGTCCGAACTTCCATAAAAAAACAGCTGGTCCATTTCTTTAAGCTTTCCGCATATGCATTTTACATTTAGCACTCACGCATACACCATTGCACACACAGTAAGTCGAACAGATTTCTGTTTACAGAAATCTGTTTGAAACGTTTTAAAATTTAGGATTCAGTTCTGGTGTTTTCCGTATGATTTTATTTCATACCAGATCTGTCTCTGGTGCTCTGTTTTTTAATGTTCAAGAACCAGAGGTATTGCACCTCATTATAGCAGCGCAAAATTTTTAATGAACAATAGCAGCGCTGTTTAAGTCGTTTTTCGGTCCTAACAATAATGTTTAAAGTTTACAATTTAAAGTTCTTTTAATGTCCTGATGTTGATGTTTAAAATATATTTTAAGTATTGCTATTTTATGGCATGTGGATGTATATTTAATACTTGTTATTTAGGTTTGAGCTTGTTGAGCCCCTAGGCCCAATAGATCTAATTGTGTGCAGGTGAGAATGATTACGAGGTTCGAGGAGGCGACATTTGAGGAGCTCGGACAAGGGCGGCGCACTCCCCAGACCTTCTAAGCTTCCTCAAAAGATTTTTATGAGATGTTACGTAAATTTTGAGGATACGATTTCCTTATGAGATTTTTGAAATAAATTCTTATGTCGTCGGAGTTTGAAATCTTATATTTAATTCGGTTGAAAATTTTGTTGGGATATACACTTCATTGCGGTATGATATTATTTGATAATTTTTTTTAGTTACATAAAGTTAAATTTTGCGAATATTGTTGGGAAAATTATCGAGGGTACTATTCACGTGAATAGTACTGTTCAAGTGAATAGTTACCAAAAAAACAATTTATGACTTTTATTTAAAGAAAAATATCTTAGTGAGTCGAGTCGTTTCATGTTGAAATTCGATGAAATTGAGCTAGATCAGACCTTAAATTATGTTGAGTATCAAGTTCAGATTTTGGACAGGAATGAGAAACATCTTAGGAGCAAAATCATTCCTTTGGTGATGTTCCACTGTAGCAAGCATGGATGAAAAGAAGCCACCTAGGAGTTTGAATCGAAGATGTGGCAAGAGTGACCTATCTGTTTGAGCATGCATCAGGTTAATCCTTGTGGTCTGGTTATGTAACGTCCAAGAAATCCATAAATCCATAATGATAAATCCAAATATTTGAAGGGTTTAATTGTAATTTCCAGTACCCATCTTTAGCTTCAATTCACCGATGCAGTTTTCGTCCAAGCTGAATTTTCAGATTAGAGCATGTAACGTCTAGAAATCCATAATCCAACAAATATAAAATTATAAGTTTGAGGGATCTATTTGTGATTTTTGCTGCCAATCAGATTTTACCTGTGCTGATCTGGTTCATTTTAGGGCACGGTTGCGAAAGGTGTCTGGTCGGTCAAGAAAAGCTCGGTTCGTTTCATTTTTAACCAAATCGGTTCGTCCTGCATTTTATTTGTTTGAAAAGCAGGGTAGCACAGTTATTAGTAGTATTTTAACAAAATGTGTTTCATTTAATATGGCTTTGAGATTTTTGTATAAATACCTGCACAAGCACCTCTCATCTTCATTCACGAAAACTTCATGTAGAGGAAAACCTTTTGAGAAAGCGGTGCTCTCTGTAAAAAGAAAATCGATCAATGTTTTAAAAGCTTTTCGAAGGGGCGATCGTGTTTGTTCACTATTCAAGCCGGCAAAATATCCGCAAATCGTCGTCGTTGTTAAGGAAAGTAACTGTTTCTTGTTATACTTTGGAGAACATATATTGAATTCCTTCTTGTCTGTGTGTGCTAGTTTTAAAGGTTTGAGAAACGTTTTTTGAAGTTTTTCAAATGCAGAGTTAAGTTTAAGATGTTTTCTTGAGAAAGTATTGGTTTTGCTGAGATTTTGATTCAGAAAGGTTGTTCAAACAGTCTTTGAACCCCTCGGATTATGGACAATACTGACAAGGAGTTCACATCTCTGAAAGACGGTGTATCTTCCCTGGACCTAAAGGTTGAACGCATCAAGGATGATACAGACTTTAGGAGGTATAGTACTGTGCAAATAAGGTGACAGCTCGAAACATCGGTCGAAGGGCTGGAAATCAAGATAGACGTACTGAACTCCACTCTGGTTCATCACGTTGTTGATAGCCAACAACATCTTGTGGACGAAATTTCGTTATTAATATCAAGTTGCTGAAATTATTGACTGTCTGAAAGAGTTGCGTGATGCCAAAAAGGGGAAGGGCCGAGCAAAGTGTACAAATATTTTTATCTGGTTACAGAGGAAAGTGTACAAAGATTGTTATCTGGATCAGTACAGAACAAATACAATAGCAGATCAGTTCAAAGCAGATTGAATTTTGTTCATACTAGAACCAGATGAGAAAATCAATTCGACGTACAGCGACCAGATCGAATAACCAGCTAAGTAAAAATTTCAAAATGTTTGAGGCTGCGTACAGTTTTATGTGAGACGTTTGAATTCTCTGCAATGATTTGTAGTTGTTGGAACTACTTTCAGCTAACTCCTGATTTACAGAGATTTGATTCAAACTGAAGACGGCGCAAAGTTGATAAAAAGGGAAATGCATTTAATGGAGCTGTATGTACATAGTACAAGAAATTAAGACGCCGCAGGTTTTTCAATTTGGATACATTCGACGTGTCTACTGGTAACATTATTACCGTTGTATCCAAAGGGTATAAATAGAAGAGCAGATCAGCTGTGAGAAGGTTACCGAACGAACTGATCGATTACAATATCAACGAACTCACAAGCCTACAAGTCTTCACAAGCAAAATCAGAGTTCGTATTCTTGAACCAACTCACAGCTAGTGACACACGCACACAGATTTCTTATTCAGTTTTGTGTGACACAAACATCTATACACACAATTTAGTGTTGAGTCATCACTCTAAACATCGGTAATCGAGGCCAACAATTAAGCTGGCAATCAAAAGGAGCCTCTACGCCACGAACAGCCAATCAGACGATTGAAATCATTGATCCGGGATCTTCAGGAGCGACACACAGTCGACCATCACAGCTCAGTGGTCTTCAGGCGTGACGACTCAGCCGGCCACCACCTCGATGATAGCATTGGACCTTTCAGGCGCGACAACTAAGCCGGCCGAGCACAACGCTAGTTCAATTTGGGCATCAAGAAAATTCAGGCTCAATATGTATGCTTGAATGCCAAATCAATATCAATTCACTAACATACATAAATCACACATAAACAGAACAGAAATCAAATCACATTCAATCAAATCTCTTCACGTAAATACTCAGTCACAGCATACAGATCACGCTGGAAATATTTCATGCTTATGCCAAACCTGTTTAAATAAGCTCAAATCCGTACCTTCCTCAGCAGCTAATACCTCAACAGATCTTACGAATACAGAGCACCAACAACCCGCTCAGTTTACTGTCCCAGCAGCTCTCGATGAACACAACAGAAGCTTCTTACAAGCTCAAATCTGATAAGATATCTAATAATCAGCTCACATCAAAGCTCATTTAGCTTACATCCTAAAGCCACGTAGCCTAAAACAACTACCTCAACTCAACAGAGCACCACCCAGCTCTAAATCGAAGCTTAAATCGGTAATAAATCACTTACTCAAAGCTGCTAAAGAATAGAAGAACTGCTTCCCAGAATTCACGAAGATATCAAACTCTTCAACTACTTCGTGCTCCCTCAACTCATCGATTCAAGTCTTCAAACTGGTATCAATCGAAAGCCCTAAGTAAGACGAGCTCAGCGCCACCAATCTTGCTCCAAACGGTGGCGTAAATCGACGACAATCGACGGTGAAAAGGTTCGAATGAACAGTAAGGGTTTTGAAGCTATTGGGAAGAAGATAAGGAATATCGGGTTGAAAAATGGCCAAGTGTTGATCAACACTTATATTTAAATCTCCCAGTAAAAGCTACAATGAAAGTCAACTACTTAAGTCAAATCTGAATCCAGCATTTAGATCTCAGCGCTACATCAGATCTTAGCGCTAACTCAATCTGACCTCTCTACGCTATACTAGCACGCAACCACCAAACTACGTCGCGTAGGAGTCCCGCTGCAAACAACCAGATATCACGACCAATGTCCGCTCGCACATCCAGATTTGGTCAAATCTGAAATCATTAAACCGCACGGGTCTACACCAACTCTCGAACCGGATCGGTCCACACAGTACCATTGACCAATACTTGACTTTCACCATACGACGTTGCACCAGAGTCCAGTTCTCCTCAAATCTGATGCTCGTTAAAACGACGTCTCATCTATTCTACTCAACCAACGCCAAATCTGATACACGTCGAATGACACCGTGTCATCTATAATCAACCCGTGTCTATCCGGGTAATCCAAAACGACAGCGTATCACTTCCCTCTCAAGGCAAACCCGATACACTTCTAAATCAAATCCAAAGCTCATAAACTCAATTCTGCCCACGTCCAAAGCTGATCTCACAAACAGATTTGACCAATATTCTTAGACTGAAAACCCCATAATCCACAAGGCATATTTATCCGATTAAATCCTCATACCAACCAAATCTGCTCAAGCATCTACGAGATTAAATCGGACTAATTTATCAAATATGTTCGAAATTGTATCACTAATCACAACTTTTTAATTACAGCCCTCACATCCTCCCCCCTTAAGAGATTTTGTCCTCGAAAAATCAAAAGGCAGCCTACAGATCTAACTAACAGCAACCAAAAGATCACCAGGACTGAAATATAATAATCTAGCATATCTCAATGCTAACAATCAATATTCTCCAGAAGCAACACAACAACTCAAACACTCAAACACGTAAGAAACAAGCTAGAAAATTACCTGGAATGCTACTATCAACGCTGAAATAGGTGAGGCCACTCTAGTCTCATCTTTTCTTCAACTTCCCAGGTAGCTTCTTCTCTACCATGCTTGCTCCATTGGACTATCACCAACGGTATAGTCTTATTTCTCAGCTGCTTCTCATTTCTATCCAGAATCTGCACTGGATATTCGACATATCTTAAGGTAGAATCCATCTCAACTTCATCAGTCCTCAGCACATGGGACAAACCTGGCTCATATTTCGTCAACATAGATACATGAAACACATCATGCATCGCTGCTAAATCATCAGGCAGCTGCATCTATAAGCCAAAGACCCAATCCTCTCAACAATCTCAAAGGGACCAACGAATCTAGGAGCTAATTTACCCTTAAATCAGAATTTCATCATGCTCTTGAAAGGAGAAACTTTCAAAAATACTTGATCGCCAACCTGAAATTCCAAAGGCCTACGCCTCTTATTCGCATAGCTGGCTTGATGATCTTGTGCAGCTTTCATTCTACTCTGAATCAACTCAATCTGATCCTTCATATGTTGCACAAATTCAAGAGTAGACAACTGCTTCTCACCAATATCTTCCCAGCAGATCGGTGATCTACATTTTCGACCATACAGAGCTTCCAATTGTGCCATCCCAATAGTCACTTGGTAGTTTTTATTATACGATAATTCGACCAAGGATAAAGAATCCTGCCAGCCACCACTGAAATCCAACACAACAGCTCGCAGCATGTCTTCTAAAATCTGAATGGTACTCTCAGATTGGCCATCTGTCTGAGGGTGATAAGCTGTACTCATAGCCAATCATGAACCCATCGCTTCTTACAAACTCTTCCAAAATAGGGAAGTAAATCTTGGATCTCTATCGGCACTATCGAAACCGGCACTCCATGCAACTAACCACATGGTCAATGTACAGTCTAGCCATCTTCATCATGGAACACCTCACATAATCGGAAATGAAATGGGCTGCCTTCTAAAGTCTGTCAACAACAACCCAAATTGCATCGAATCCCCTATTCGATCGAGGTAAATGAGTCACAAAATCCATGGCGATGTGCTCCCAATTCCATTGAGGCACTTCTAAACTCTGTAGCAAACCACCAGGTCTCATCCTCTCAGCCTTGACCTGTTGGCAATTCAAACATCATGCTACAAATCCGAAGATATCATTCCTCATACCTTCCCACCAGTAGTGAGACTTCAAGGCATGATACATCTTCTTCTCACTCGGATCACACTGTAACGACTACAATGGGCCTCATTCAAGTGGTTTCCTTCAAATTAATCAAATTCGGAACAACCAATCTACCTCGGAATCTAAGAATCCATCAGAAGCAATGGTAAAATCTTCTGACTGACCATCCTGGGCCTTAATATTTAACTCATGAATATACGAGTCAGTCCTCTGTGCTATTCTTACGCAGTCCGACAATCTGTGGTTCCACCTGAAAAGAAGAAACCAGGAAGTACTGATCATTTGGCTGAAAACGCAATCCAGAAGTCCCCAAATCCTCATGGACTTTGGATATTGTTGGATCTGTTTACAGATCAGAATCTAAGTTTTGATTCATACAAAATCTGCTTCTATTGTACTAACGTTGTACATGACATGCGCAGCTTGCTTAGACTGGAGTAGACGTGAAGATATCCAAACTGGAACAGTGAGGGGACGCTTAAGCTAGACTGGTCGAAGATATCTAGCTGTAACAGTGAGGGGATGCCCAAGCCGGTACAGCAGTTTACTTCCAGAAGTGCAGGGAACACCAAGCTGGTTCACCAGCTGGAAGTAGGAGCAGCACGAAGATCAAGCGCAGAGTAAGAAGAGCAGTTCAAGCACAGAATCAAGAGCAGAGTTGAAGTGCAGAGGATGAAGCACAGAATTGCTCAAGTGCAGATCAAGTACAGCGGTCAAGGGCAGTGATTGAGTGCGAAGCCGTATACAAGAGCAGTGATCAAGTGCACGCTTGATCATTGAACACGGCAATAAGCAGTTCATCAGAGGGATCTAAGTCCTTGGGTAGACTGAATCAGAACTGCTTAACATTTTGCTTGCGGATGATTTGGATGAGGTGTCTGAATGGACCAAGTGAACAAGCAAGCACACAAAGGGCTCGTGATGAGAAGAATAGAGCCCAGCTGGTTAAGACAAATCAGCCAGAAGTTAAGAGGACCAGTCGGGAGCAGACAAACCACCTGGCCGTATGATATCTATGAGAAGCTTGATCTCACAGATATATCAACCAGCTGGTTGGTGATCAGCTGGGATTGGAGCAAAGCTGGAGCCTCGAAGCAGCTCAAGAGCAGGAAAGAACAGAACAATCTCAGCTGCAGAAAAAAAGAGGCGCAGATATAGAAGCTGCTCCAAAAGAAGATCAGCTTGAAGATGAGAATGTTAGAGTATATGCCCAACTAGCCAACTTGTGGCGTTTGGGTTCATAGACTCTTGTATGAAACGATCTTTATATATGATATTCGCATTTATTTATGGCATTCTTTACTTTCATTGTGTTGTATGATGATTAACAATTGCATTGAGTAAAGACCTAGAATGCGCTATAGTGTATGTTAGATGTGATAGTGGGTATGACGGCTATCATGAAACACATCTAACAGTCACTGTGTATTCTGAATTAGTTCGTAGTCGATTGGGCCGTCAAAATGAGGATAAGGCCGCCCGAGCTCGAGACTAGTATCTGCGATGCGAAGTACCATGTTTCATTGGTAGGGATCATTGTGATGTTCTGAGCATGCAGATAGATAGTGACCTGGTGATCTATCGAACCACCCTCGTTCGGACTTTACATCTAACAGTCACTGTGTATTCTGAATTAGTTCGTAGTCGATTGGGCCGTCAAAATGAGGATAAGGCCGCCCGAGCTCGAGACTAGTATCTGCGATGCGAAGTACCATGTTTCATTGGTAGGGATCATTGTGATGTTCTGAGCATGCAGATAGATAGTGACCTGGTGATCTATCGAACTACCCTCGTTCGGACTTTCCAAGTGGTTACCATTTGTCGAGTGGATAAGTCCGAGGTCTTGGTTGTACTGATTAGTCCTCACGACTCGAAACATCATTGAGACTCTACATGATAGGCGTCTCACTTTGACTCGTTTGCCGACTCACTTGGGGTCATTAGGCAGCAGGATTGGGTGAGACCCCGATGCATGTAGGAGTCGATGCATCGTTGTCGAGGATTCACCGCTCGCAGAAAAGCGTGGATATCCTATGTTAACTGAGGAAACGATAGTGTATAAATCTCTGGCCAGAGTACTAGAAGTGTTTTAGGTAAATGTGTTTACCTAGTTACACTCGTGATGTCACTATTCGGTCTCCAAGATGTATGCATAGCTATCGGATCTTTAGCGACTCTCGATTTACCAATGGTCGTTGATCTGATCGGGATATATGGATTGAAAGGACCGTACTGTACGCTAACCACGACCAACTGGTTCTTGCAGGCACTATCAGTGATACCTAGGTGATCACGCGGTGATGTTGCTAGACGCTCTTACCGTGATCCGATGGGCAAGTCCGGAACTGTGATTCCGGAGCCACAATGGTTGTGGGCCCAAGGCTAGCTGTATCCCTGAACCATTGAGGGTCACACAAGTACTGGATTCGAGATTCTCGCACGGATACTGAGTTCAATGTGTTGAGCATAGGAGGAGGATTTTGGGGAGTGCGACTTCCTAAAAGTCAACAGGGGTCAAATCGTGATTTCCCGCTGTTGAGGGGCAAAAAGGTCATTTTGCACTGGGGTTCTGAAAAATGGTTTTTCATATCATAGTATTCAGTTTTGGAAACTGAATCGATCGGTCCGATCTGATCGGCGATCGGAGTTTTAATGAAGTCGCAGTGATGGATATCATCATTTGGACCCGGGCCCGATGGGCCGGTCCAAGTCCATTACTAATCTTATTAAAAGGGATTAAGGGCTTCATTATTAACATGCAACAACTCATAAACTAATACAACCCTAACCCTAGCACAACTTGGCCGCCTCCCTCCTCTCCAAGCCACCGCCGCCGTAGTGCCCGCCACGCGCCGCCGCCGCCGCCCCTCGCCAGAGTTGCTCCGGCGAACTTTTCGAGGAGAATCCGTCCGTGCTGATCTCATAAGGCCTTCTAGTGCAGGCTGACGAAGGAGTCTCCCTTCTGGTCGTGGACCTGATTGACGAATCTACAGCCGTCTACCGTGAAGAGCCGGTCTTCTTGTAATTCCGGTTGGAGCCAGGCGCAAGTCGCCAGCAAGGTAATAGACTAAATGCCCTATGAATGGTTCATAGTTTGTGTTTTGATTGTATTGAACGTTTCCCGACGCTTAAATTTTAAACTTACGTTGCGCCGCCGGGAGACGGGATACGGATCTACCCCGGTTCCCCAACAGTGGTATCAGAGCCTGGCTCGGATCCTTCAATACATTGTTGCCATATTACGTCTAATCTCTATTTTTCAGATCGGATCAATCAAAAAAAAAAATCGTGCATGGCCGTTGGCCGCCGCCGGGAGCGGCGGGTCCCCCCCGCCC
>KV006423.1:253712-268710 GCA_001598015.1 Dorcoceras hygrometricum
GGGTACGTGATTGCCTATGCGTCTTGACAGTTGAAGCCTCACGAGACGAGGTGCCCTGTTCATGATTTGGAGTTGGCTGCGATAGTGTTTGCCTTGAAGATTTGGCGGCATTATCTTTATGGTGAAGAATTTGTGGTGTACACCGACCACAAGAGCCTGAAATATATCTTCACGCAGTCTGATTTGAACATGAGGCAGCGACGATTGATGGAATTGCTCAAGGACTTTAACTGTGAGATTCAGTACCAGCCTGGGCGAATGAACTTAGTTGCCGACGCATTGAGTAGGAAGACCCAGCCTACGATGCTTTCTTCTTTGAGTATCTCTAAAGTCTATGAGCAGTTGAGTACTTCTGGTTGGATATTTCAGCCGAGCGATCAGTACTTCATGGTTTCTACGATTCAGGTTGAGCCACAGCTTTTGCATGACATCAGGGAGGCACAGAGAACTGATCCCTACATCCATGAGTTGAGGATTAAGGCCCAGAATGGTCAGTCTAATGACTTCTCTGTTTCTTCGGATGGTTGTTTGTGATTCCGAGGGAGATTAGTGGTCCCAAACCTGATTGATTTGAAGGAGGCCATCATGAATGAAGCGCATTGTAGTCGGTACAGTGTGCATCCAGGCGCAAGGAAGATGTACCATGCCTTGAAGTCTCACTATTGGTGGGCAGGTATGAAGAGCGACATCTCTGGTTTTGTTGCTCGATGTTTGAATTGCCAACAGGTCAAGGCCGAGAGAATGAGACCTGGTGGTTTGCTACAGAGTTTGGAGGTGCCCCAATGGAATTGGAGCACATCGCCATGGATTTCGTAACTCACTTGCCTTGATCGGCAGGGGATGTGATGCTATTTGGGTTGTGATTGATAGACTTTCGAAGTCCGCCCATTTCATTCACTATGATGTGAGGTGCTATATGAAAAAAATGGCAAAACTGTACATTGACCATGTGGTTAGATTGCATGGAGTTCCGGTTTCGATAGTGTCTGACAGAGATCCGAGGTTCACATCTCGATTTTGGAAGAGTTTGCAAGCAGCTATGGGTTTGAGATTGTCTATGAGTATGGCCTATCACCCACAGACAGACGAACAGTCTGAGCGGACTATCCAGACCTTAGAGGATATGCTGCATGCAATTTTGATGGATTTCGGCGGTGGCTGGCAGGATTCGCTATCCTTGGTTGAGTTTTCGTATAATAACAGCTACCAGGTGACTATCGGAATGGCTCCGTTTGAGGCATTGTATGGTCGAAAGTGCAGATCCCCGATTTGTTGGGAAGAAGTTGGTGAGAGACAGCTTTCTACACCAGAGTTTGTTCAGCACATGAAGGATCAGATCGATTTGATTCGGAGTAGAATGAAAGCTGCTCAAGACCGTTTCTCTAGCTATGCTAATAGAAGACGTCGACCGTTAGAGTTTGAGGTAGGCGATCGTGTGTTTCTCAAGATTTCTCCTTTCAAGAGCGTCATGCGATTTAGATTTAAAGGCAAGTTAGCTCCCAGATACGTTGGTCCTTTTGAAATTGTTGAGCAGATTGGACAGTTGGCTTATAGATTGAGGCTGCCTCAGGAGTTAGCAGCGATGCATGATGTTTTTCATGTGTCAATGTTGAGAAAATATGAGCCAGATCCTTCCCATGTTTTGAGAACCGACGAAGTTGAGCTGGATTCTGCCTTCAACTATGTTGAATATCCAGTGCAGATTCTGGATAGAAAGGAGAAGCATCTGAGGAACAAGGTAGTCCCGTTGG
The DNA here is from genome assembly GCA_001598015.1 of Dorcoceras hygrometricum. Taxonomy (NCBI): domain Eukaryota; kingdom Viridiplantae; phylum Streptophyta; class Magnoliopsida; order Lamiales; family Gesneriaceae; genus Dorcoceras; species Dorcoceras hygrometricum. Next base: position 255,464 of record KV006423.1, read on the forward strand.
TGATGGTCCAATGGAGCAAGCATGGCAGAGAAGAAGCAACTTGGGAACCGGAAGAGAAGATGCAGCGGGAATGGCCGCATCTGTTTGAATGAATTGTTGTTTTAGATTTCGGTTTCTGGTTGTGTTTTTTGTAGTTGTCATTTGTTAATTTCCCAGTTATCTTGAATTCTTGGGATATAATCAGTTGGGAATGGTGTCTAGCATACTGTGTTGTGAATCAGCCGTTTCTCTTCTGTGATGATTTGAATAAATTTTTCCCTGAGTTTACCTTGATTTCGAGGACGAAATCTCTTAAGGTGGGGAGAATGTGAGGATTGAGAAATTTGATTAGTGATTAATAAGATTTTGGAAGGATTAGTCACGAGATTTGAATTACCAAATTTCTCTAAGTATCGAAATCAGTCGCAGCAAAAAATGCAAGAGTCAACGCAGGTCAACGGTACTGTAGCTTGCGACTGGTGGAATTTGAGTTAGATAGTTACTGTAGCTTGCAGCTGGTTGAAATTTGGAATTCCGTCGTTGCGCTTGTGGTGGTTGCTGCTGGAATCAGGCGCGCAATTGCAAGAATCAATGAGGAAATGACGCGTGGCGGTCACTGTTGCGCACGTGGAATCCAGTAGAGGAGGGTTGTGCATTGAATTTTGAAACCAGTCGCAGAGTTGGGAGACGATGTTGTTTTGATAAGTGAAACGCCGCGTTTTGAGTATTTCGTCTGGTACCAGTCGCGAGAGATTTGTTGAGAGTATGGTGCTGCGACTGGGTGACCAGCTGCTAGTTGCAATGCTTACGTAATCTGTTACGGCGTCGTTTAGATTAGTTGATGCGTCGTCGTTTTGGTTGTGCTTTGCGTAACCAGTCAACTGGTGCTTGTTTGGAGAGATCTGCTACCAGCTTTTGGTTGTTTTGCAAGCGATAGATGTTACCAGCTGGTGAAGCTCTACGACGTCGTTTGAGTTAGTTGGAACGGTGTCGTTTTGGGATGTGTTCTCATGAATGTCTCGTCTGGTTGTTGCTGCTGGTTTTAATGAAAGAGAAAGGTAGTACCTGCTGGAAGATCTCTACTGATTCACGTCGACTGGATTGGTAATCAGCAGACGAGAGAATTGAGATATATATATATAGAAGTGTTGATCAACACTTAGAATTATTGAGAACCCGATATTTTTTATCTTCTTTCCCAAACCCTCGTCGAGCTACTGTTCACCGTAACTTTCAATTGCCGATTCCCTTCGCTTCCAGTTTCTGTTTTTGACGATTTTAGTGGCGCTGGACTCCTCGAGACTTGCTCTTTAGACTGATACTGGTTCGGAAGCCAGGGGCAAAGAATTGAGAAATCCCAAAAGTGTCTGCCGTGCCTTGTTCGAATCTGTTAGGTAATTTGAGGAAGAAAGGTACGATTGAGCAGCCCTTAGCAGCTTTGAGCGTGAACATGACTACATTTCAATGTTGTGAAATCTGTGAAATTGCTGCTATGTGTTTACGTGAATCAGTTGCTGAATTGCTTGAGTTATGCCTACTGTTTTCACGTATTATGCCTTGTATGCATTGAGCATTGATATTGAACGGCATTCATGCATATATCTTGAGCCTGGAATGACTGATTGATTTGATGACCTGATTGGGTGCCACGTTGTGACTGGCTGATTGTTGTGTCGTGCCCGAAAAGTCCAACGCTATCATCGGAGTGGTGACTATCGGATCCGAGTGTCTACCACCGAGCTGTGATGGGCTGACGGGCCCCGATGATCACAGACCGATGATTTCCACCGGCTGATTGGCTGTGCGTGGTATAGACGCTTGATTTGAGTTAACAGTTGATAGACTGGTCTAGCAATCCGATTCTTTGATAGCCCTCATGCATTCATAGCATTGATTTATAGCATGTTGTATGTTTAGCTGTTTTGATAGCTCTTCGTACTGAGGCTTGACCTCGTACCTTTTTTTCCTGTTTTGTGTCTTGGGTCTGTGTTACCCATTTGCAGGATCTTCAGGTAGTCAGGCTGGACAGAGTGGAGGTTCAGTTGGTCGACCCCCTTTCCCATGAGTCCTAGTATATTGTATTATGTATTGAACCGGGGGATGCCCCGTGTTTCTATGTATTTGGGATTTGTATTAGACTTGAGATTTCTGGTTACCTGATTTGTTTAAGTTTGAGCTAACTTATATTTTGATTATTGATATTTTGAATGTATGTTTTTACGTTTAGGCCCAAATGATTTTGAAAAATTTTTAAGCCCTGATTTTATCTTCCGTGTTTATGCGCTTATTTAAGTGTTAATTGTGAGTAATTAGCACGGGGCCTGACACCCAGGCTGATACTGAATCTCACAGTCAAAATCTTTGAGCAACTCCATCCAACATCGTTGCCTCATATTCAGATATGACTGAGTGAAGATATACTTCAGGCTCTTATGGTCTGTCTACACCACAAACTGCTCACCATACAAATAGTGAAGACAAATCTTCAGCGCAAAAACAATCGCAGCCAACTCTAGATAATGAACGGGGTATCTCGTCTCATGGGGCTTCAACTGTCGAGACGCATAAGCTATCACTCACCCGTTCTGCATCAATACACAACCCAAACCATTCAGAGAAGCATCAGAACAAACAACAAAACCTCCAGAACCTGAAGGTAAATCCAACACAGGAGCAGTAGTCAACTTCTCCTTAAGCAAATGAAAACTCGACTCACATTCATCTGTCCACAAAAATCTCCTATCCTTCTAGGTCAATTGCGTCATCGGCTTGGCTATCGAAGAAAAACCCTTCAATGAAACGCCTGTAATAGCCAGCCAAACCCAAGAAACTATGGATCTCTGAAACATTCCTAGGTCGCTCCCAGTTAAGAACTGCTTCGACCTTACTAGGATCCACCGAAATACCTTCTGCAGATATGACATAACCCAAAAAGATTACTCTATACAGCCAGATTCACACTTGTTGAACTTCGCATAAAGTCGTGAGTCTCTCAGTTTCTGCAACACCAATCTCAAATGTTCCTTATGCTCTCTGAAATTTCTCGAATACACCAGGATATCATCTATGAAGACAATCACAAAATGATCGATGTACTCACTAAAGACGCGATTCATCAAATCCATGAAGACAGCAGGAGCATTCGTCAATCCAAAAGGCATCACCAGAAACTCATAATGCTTGTATCTAGTCCTGAAAGCCGTCTTCGCCACATCAGCGTCTCTAATCCACAACTGATGATAATAAGATCGGAGATCAATATTGGAGTACACTGCCGATCCCTGCAGTTGATCGAACAAGTCATCAATCCTCGGAAAAGGATACTTGTTCTTGGTCGTCGCTTTATTCAACTGCCAAAAATCAACACACATTCTCATAGATCCATCCTTCTTCTTCACAAAGAGAATAGGAGCTCGCCAAGGCAACATATTCGGCCTAATAAATCCACTCTCCAAGAGATCACGCAACTGATCCTTGAGCTCCTTCAACTCAGCTAGCGCCAACAGAAAAGGGGCTCTCGAAATCGGGGCTGTTCCTGGCACCAACTATATGCTGAAATCATTCTCTCGTCTCGGAGGGAATCCAGGAATCTCATCCGGAAACATATCAGGGAACTCTCGAGCAATCGGGACATCACTCAACTCTATCCGCTATTCTCGGGAAACATCAAAGGAATAAACCATAAACCCAGAATTCTCTAGCGACAACAGACTGAACATCTCCATGGCCGACACTAGTGGAATCTTCGATCGTGAATCAGCACCATAGAAATCCCACTTCTCTCCAAATGGAGGTCTAAACCTCATTACACCATGGAAACAATCTACAGTAGCTCTATAACTGGACAGCACGTCCATACCCAAAATACAATCAAAATCTCTAATCTCCAAGGCACTCAGGTTAGTCACCAACACATTCTCATCAAATCTAATCACACAATCCAAAACCACTTCACGGGACATCAACCACACAACACCAGGAGTAGATACAGATACAACATCACCCAGTGGGGTAACACTCAACCCACACTCATGCACAAACAAATCAGATAGGAAGGAATATGATGCTCCTGTATCAAATAGAACTCGTGCAGGAAAATCAAAGATAGCACAAGTACCTGTAATAACTCTTTCAGGCATATCATCAGCTTGCTCTCTCGTCATGGCATTCACCTGAGCTTGCTATGGTCCCGGAAACTGAGGTCTAGAAGATCCTCTGAAGCTAGACGGTTCTCGCGGTTGGAAACCTGATCGTTGGGACTGAGCAAAAGGTTGCGATCTCTGTGAAGAACAACCAGCTGAACCTTATTGCGACTGACTCACGGACTGTCCACCCATAAAAGGACACACACTAGCAAAATTTCTCGGTTGGCCACACTGATGGCAAAGACCCCGCACTCCACGACACTACGAATTCATATGACGACCTTCGCACTATCCACATGTCACTCCTCCTCCGGAGCCACTACCACCAGAACTGACAGAAACAGAAGAACTTGAGTTCGATCGTCTCTTAAACTGTTTTCCTCGAGGCTTGAACCTCTGGCGATTTGACTGCTGCAAAGTCTGAGGAGGTTGAAACGATGGCATCGCTTCAGGCACAGGCTGAAAAGTACGTCCAGCTGTCAGCTGAACCTGATTCTGCGCTTCCAACAGACTCTCCTCGATGTCCACGGCCCTCTCCACATCCTCAGCATACGTCGCAGGAGAACCAGCCAACACCATACGGAATAAATCAGGTCTCAAACCTCTCAGAAACTTGTTCCTCTTCGTCCTCTCCTGGCTAGCAACATGGGGAACATACGATAGAACCAAATAAAACTGTCTAGCATACTCAGTTACCCTCAAGGTTCCTTGCTTCAGATTATCGAACTCCCGCTCTCGGTTATTGTAGTAGGACACAGGGGTATACTCCTATCGAAAGGCTGCACAGAAGCTCTCCCAAGAAATCAAAGTCACACTCTCTCTCATGACTCGGAAGGGGAAGTACCCTTCCACCAGCATTGAGCATTCTCCCTCAACTGCAAAACCGCTAGCTTCAGTATTCTCTCTTGAGAGTACTCCACCGCATCAAACAATTCCTCCATATGTTCTAACCAGCCTTCAGCCATCAAACCACCCTCGGTGCCAGAGAACGTAAGGGGATTCATCCTCTGAAACCTAGCCAAAACTAGCTCCATATCGCCAATCCGTCTAGTCACATCATCCACCTCTGCCTGTCTAGCACGACGACGCAAAGGTATACTCTGCTGCTCAACATCCTCATCACTCCCGGTAGCCCTAGACTCCTCACCAGTCTTCCTAGACATTCTACTCCTACCTCTCCTTGGGGACATCTACCAAAACTCAGAGGTAAGACAAGAAACAGATAATCACATAGGCAAATAAATCATAGAGTCAATCAAAATCAAAAGCTCAAACTCTGTGTTAGACTCGAGTGTTATGGAAAATAAATCGAGATTATCCCAGTTTAAGCTCTGATACCAAAAATATCAGGCTCGGTGCGCTAATTACAGATCAATTACTCAATAAATCTCAATTATGCGGAATCATTAAAACATAGGGCTAAAAATTTTCGTTTTGGGCCTGATCCAAATTATCTTTCAAAATAAGTATAATCAAAATAAGGATTTAAACTCATAATCCTACAACAGGAAATAAATAAAAAATACAGATCCCCTCAAATATTAAAGGCACATGACATCCCCTGGCCAAATATATATTACGTATCACTGGGACTCAGAACAGGGATCTACCAGCTGACGCTCCACTCTGTCCAGCTGGATTACCTGAAGAACGTGCAATGGCCAACACAGACAAAATTAGTCCAAAAACAGGAAAAATAAACGAGGTCAAACCTCAGTACGAAGAGCACTCATAAAACAGCAATTCATAAAACATGCAATATTTCAAGTCATGATATGCATGAGGGTATCAAAGAACATCGGTAATCGAGGCCAACAATTAAGGTGGAAATCAAAGGAACCTCTACACCATGCACAGCCAACCAGCCGGTGGAAATCATCGATCGGTGATCTTCAGGAGCGACACACAGTCGACCATCATAGCTCAGTGGTCTTCAGGCGCGACGAATCAGCTGGCCACCACATCGATTATAGCATTGGACCTTTCAGGCTCGACAACTTAGCCGACCGATCACAACGCTAGCTCAATTCAGGCATCAAGAAAATTCGGGCTCAATATGTATGCGTGAATGCCAAATCAATATTAATTCACTAACATACATAAGTCACACGTAAACAGAACAGAAATCAAATCTGTTCACGTAAATACTCAGTCACATCATATAGATCATGTTGGAAATATTTCATGCTTATGCCAAAGCTGTTTAAATAAGCTCAAATCCATACCTTCCTCAGCAGCTAACAACTCAACAGATCTTACGAATACAGAGCACCAAAAAATCGCTCAGGTTTACTATCCCAGCAGATCTCGACGAACACAACAGAAGCTGCTTACAAGCTCAAATCTGCTAAGATATCTAATAATCAGCTCACATCAAAGCTCATTCAGCTTACAGCCTAAAGCCGCGTAGCATAAAACAACTACCTCAACTCAACAGAGCACTATCCTGCTCTAAATCGAAGCTTAAATCGTTAAGAAATCACTTACTCAAAGCTGCTAAAGAACAGAAGAACTGCTTCCCAAAATTTGCAAAGATATCGAACTCTGCAAAGACTTCGCGCTCCTTCAACTCGTCAATTCAAGTCTCCAAACTGGTATCAATCGAAAGCCCTAAGTAAGACGAGCTCAGCGCCACCAATCTTGCTCCAAACAGCGGCGTAAATCGACGGTGAAAAGGTTCGAATGAACAGTAAGGGTTTCGAATCTATCGGGAAGAATATAAGGAATATCGGGTTGAAAAATGGCTAAGTGTTGATCGACAATTATATTTAAATCTCCCAATAAAAGATACAGTGAAATTCAACTTCTTAAGTGAAAGCTGAATCCAGCATTCAGATCTCAGCGCTACATGAGATCTTAGCGCTAACTCAGATCTGACCTCTCTACGCTATACTAGCGTGCAACCACCAAACGACGTCGCGTAGGAGTCCCGCTCCAAACAAACAGATCTCGCGACCAATATCCGCTCGCTCATCCAGATTTGGTCAAATCTGAAATCATTAAACTGCACCGGTCTACTCCAACTCTCGAACCGGATCGTTTCACATGGTACCATTGACCAATACTTGACTTTCACCATACGACGCCGCACCAGAGTCCAGTTCTCCTCAAATATAATGCTCGCTAAATGATGTCGCATCTATTCTACTCAACCAACGCCAAATCTGATACATGTCGAACGACACCGTATCATCTATAATCAACCCACGTCTACCCGGGTAACCCAAAACGACAGCATATCACTTCCCTCTCAAGGCAAACCCGATACACTTCTAAATCAAATTCAAAGCTCAGAAACTCAATTCTGCCCACGTCCAAAGCTGATCTCACAAACAGCTTTGACCAATATTCTTAGACTGAAAACCCGATAATCCACAGGGCATATTTATCTGATTAAATCCTCATACCAACCAAATCTGCTCAAGCATCTACGAGATTAAATCGGACTAATTTATCAAATCTTTTCAAAATTTTATCACTAATCACAACCTGGTAATTACAGTCCTCACACCATAAAGGTTATGAGAGCACTTCCCAAGGAATGGGATGTGAAGACGATGGCTATGAGGGAGTCGAAGGACTTAAAAAAGATGGATTTTCATGACTTGTACGCCAATCTGAAGGCTTATGAGTTTGAGCTGGAAATGAGAGCGGAGTCTGAGCCATCTACTCTCAACCAAACAGAGCTCTCGCTGCTACAATTCCAGAACAGAGTCCTTGTTCTACAAATAGCAGGTCAGTAGAAGAGATAAGAAAGTATACTATGTCCTAGTTCATTAAAAAATTCGGAAATTTATGCGGAAGCATAATTCTAAACCTCCTTGTTCATTAAAAAATTCGGAAATTTATGCGGAAGCATAATTCTAAACCCCCTTCTTTTGATTCTCCGAAAAAGAATTTTATTTCTCCTTCTGATGACAAATGTTATAACTATTGCAGGCCTGGTCACTTCATGGCTGATTGCAGGAAGCTAAAGGTGGATATGAAGAAGAGACCAGATCACAGCACCAGCAAGGACAAAAAGGAAAAGAAACTCTTTTGGAAGAACGAAACGGAGAAAGCGATGGTTGCAGAGGAGAATAAGAGTGCATGGGCTGACTCAGATTCAGAAGAATCTAGCTCTGGAACATCCTCATCCAGTGAAAGCGATGATGAAGTACAGTGTCTAATGGCTGATGACACTGATGAGGTATTCGATTTCTCCAATCAAGAATTCACACGTGAGGACCTTGTCACATCACTTAAGAATATGCTCCAAGAGTACAAAAAACTTTCTCAATCATTCGAGGAAGTGAAAGCCGGAAAGAGATCTGTGCTAATAAAGCTAAGCTGGTTAGCTCAAGCAATATGCAAGCTGCTCTAAGTAAGCTTGAATCTGAGAATGAGGAACTAAGAAGCAGGTCCGAGGAGATGCTTAATGAGAATAAGTGATTGGCTGATATAATAGGCCCCTGGACCAGGTCTTCTGCTTCCCTGGATAAAATGCATGGAGCTATAAAGCCATCTGGTGATAAAACCGAATGAGGCTATAATAGCGATGAAGGCAGTACAACATAAACCAGAAGTAACCCGCAGCTGGTTAGAACAAAATTTCAAACAATGAATTTTGTGAAAACCAACACGGGACAGCCTGTAGAGACACAATCCGATGAAACAAAGGTAGCAGCTGAGCTTCCGATCTGGAAAGGAAGATCTTGTGGGTTGGGGTATACTAATCCTGAGAAGCCTCGTGAAAGCTGGCTTAAGAGAAGAGTTGAACAGACGAGGGATAAACCCAAATATGGTGGAAGAAATCCAGGACAATTTTCTCGACCTTCTACGAAGGACGGGCAATATAGGCCCCGATATAGGAAGCTCGGATCACAAGGCCAACATACTGTGTATCAAACTCACACCAGACCAAAGAACACACACGAACCACACACGTGCTTTGATCCACACACTGGTAAATGGGTTAAGATTATCCAAGTGTGGGTCCCGAAAGGACTAATCAAAACTGGACCCAAATAGACCAAAGTGTACCAAAATTTTTCATTGTCTGTGATCGCAGGAACATCAGGTTTCCAGATTGGAGCAATCAACGCGGTATCTGGATAGAGGATGTGCGAGGCATATGACTGGTGATGTCAAGCTGCTAACAGATATCAAACCACGGAATGGACCCAGATCACCTTCGGTGATAATTCAAACGATAACATCGTGGGTAAGGGTAAGCTTACCCATGGTAATTTTACTGTCAACAACATTCTCCTCATAGAGAACTTGTGCTACAACATGATAAGTATCAGTCAGTTGTGCGACAATAATTATTGCGTTAAATTTCAAAAGCACACATGCACTGTTCTGAATCCAGAAGGTCTGACCGTGCTGGTAGGTTATCGATCTGGAAAACTACAAGGTTGATTGGTCAGATCAGCCGCATACAGAGCAAACATTCCTAGCAGATGACTCTTCTAAGATCTGGCTATCGCATCAGCGGATGAATCATCTGAATTTTAAAACAATTGCCAATTTGAGTAAGCGTGAGTTAGTTTATGCTTGCCCGAGATAAAATTTTTAAAAGACAAGGTTTGCTCTGCCTGTCAGCTTGGTAAGCAGTTAAAATCAACTTTCAAAACTAGAGGCAGATATAAAGCCTCACGTAAGGTGGATCTATTACATATGGATCTTTTTGGTCAAATACACGTAACCAACTTAGGGGGAATGAAGTACACCCTTGTTGTAGTTGATGATTTTTCAAAATTTACTTGGGTGTTATTTTTAAAATCCAAAGATCAAACTGCCGACCAGCTGATCAAGCTTTTAAAATGATTACAAAATGAACAATCTTTTAATGTCGACCGGATTAGGAGTGACCGAGGAACAGAGTTTTTGACCTTTAAAATTTCCTCCTATCTGGATGACATTGGAATCAAACATGAGTTGAGCGTAGCTAGAATACCTCAGCAAAACAGGTTAGTTGAGCGTCGAAATAGAACTTTAAAATAAGCTGCTACAACTATGATTGCTGATTCCGGCATTTCAAACAAATTTTGGGCAGAAGCAGTCAACAACGCTTGCTATACTCAGAATAGATCGATGATAAATAAGCGACACGGTGTTACTCCATATGAGATCTGGAATGACAAGAAACCTGATATATCTTATTTCAGGGTGTTTGGATGCAGATGTTTTATCCATATTAATGGTAAAATATACCTAAGAGCTTTTGATTTCAAATATGATACAGGTATCTTCCTAGGTTACTCAGTCGTGAGCAGAGCCTATCGAGTTTTCAACAACAGAGCTCGCACAGTTGAAGAATCGGCTCATGTGGTGTTTGATGAAACCAGCTTTAGATCAACATCAGCTTCAAATCTTAATGATTTGTGCACTCGTTTGGAATCTACTAATCTTGATGAATCAAGTGACGACTAGACACAACACAAATGTCAAGCTGATGACCAGCACGCTATGGATATGCCAATTACCAATGCCGACATTCGAGATGTTGCGCAGACTGGTCCAGATCGTGATCAAGCTGGTGGAGAACATGTGCATGCCGATGAGCCCGATATAACTAGTGATCTTACAACAAGTGGTATTCCAGTAGATCCAGCAGGAACGCAGGGGGAACAGCACGAACCGTCTACTTCCTATAGACCAGGTTCCCGATGGCATAAAGATCATCCACCCAAACTGGTCATTGATAACCCTACTGCACCCATTAGGACACGAGGCCAGATGATAAGAGAATATTTCAACTAAGAATTTATTGCGCATGTTGAACCTAAAAAGGTAGAAGAGGCCTTAGTGAACCCGAGCTGGATAGAAGCTATGCAAGAAGAACTTAGACAATTTGAACGTAGCAAAGTATGGAATCTAGTTCCTAGACCTACTGAAACGAACCAGACTCTAGAAATTTTTTTTTAAACGTTTGCGGAATACATAAATTGAAAGTGTGACTCGTTCCCTTTTAAAATACTTTCTAAACCATCACTTCAAAACATAAATCAAATAAATATCTTGAATCGTTAAAGCATCCATACTGTAAAAAATAGACTGCATAAAAGTACTGAAAATAAACAAATTGAAACCAACATTTTAAAAGCGTATCATGACTAAAACAAAACATCAATGCGGCCACGGGGTACTGCTGCGGCGGAGGCTCAAAGGTCCTCACCGCCAGTAGGGACATACACTGCAGGGTCATCACCTGCACCATTTAAATCTAGTGAGCCTAGAGGCTCAGCATGCTCTATCTTTTAAAATAACAAGGTACATATACATAAAGTCACATGCAAGCACATACTTGTAATAAAATATCGTTAAAACATGTATACCTGGATGATCTTAAAACCTTGTTCGTACATTTCATAACATATCATAACGTATAACGTACATAATGCATGACATAACGTAACATGAAAACGTATGAGTACATAGGATACTACATATATAATCATGAAAAACGTAACATGAAAAACGTAACATTAAACTTTGTCACATCGCTTCAATCACTCGTGTTTTATCTTTAAAAAATCATGCCTGATCGTTTCATAGAATCTCATGATGAGTTCATTTCTTAAAATCATGCAATTTAAAATCTTATCCCGTCAATGTATATTTAATTCTTTGCTTTAAAACATTTACGTACATAGGATACTACATATATAATTAAATATACATTCACGGGCTTCTATATTTTCTACTTCACTCAAGGACTGGTTCAGGAGTCTGGACCACTACTTCTAGACTTAGCATTATAATTTACTAGAACTTATAAGAATTCCCCTTACACTTTCTAACACATCACAATTTTGACTTAATTCAAAATCGTATGACCAATTTTGACCCTAATTAAAATCCAATTTTGACTTTAAAATCTTAAGGTCAATTTTGACTAATTTCAAAATCAATTTTGACTTAGAATAACTTGACCAATTTTGAATTTTAAATAAATAATCAATTTTGACTTTGATATAAAACTAAGGATCAAGTTTGACTATATCAAAACTCACATAATCAATTTTGACCAATTAAAATCACATGGTCAATTTTGACTTAATTAAATACCCAAAGACCCCAATTTTGATTTTAAAAACTTAAAGTATGGGATAAGATCCAAATTAATTAAAATTTTAACAAAAATAATAGACTTTGAAAGATTTGACCAAAATATTATAATTGGACCATAGACTTAAAACTTAAAATAACCGGTCAGAAATTAAATAACTCAGACCAACTTTAAAACATTTGAAACATCTTAATATATACTTAAACATCAAATAAAGTCATCCATGAACTTTAGCAGCCCCTAATACTCGAAATCTCCATTTTCACAAAAATGACCCGACGAGGCTCACTTCAAGCGACAAAACGGTAAAAATAATTAAAAATTCATTTCTTAACCAAATCACTTTCAGTTTCAACCCACATCACCCTAACTCAATATACTAGTCAATGAAACAAACGAAACTCAAAAACAATACAAGGGGTGACCAACCCGACGCTCGTAATGACACTGCTCGCGCACAGACTACAACCAGAACACGTGCTAGTCATAAAAATCATAACTAATTCGTTCCTCAACCAAATCGCCCCCCGTTTGGACCTACGTGACCCTAACTCAATGAGATATTTCTTGAAATCAACCTTGATGACACATATGTTGGGGAACCGTGGCGGATCCGGATCACGCCTCCCGGCGAGGCAGCGGAAGAACAAAATTTGGGCCGAGAGACGATCAATACAATTCAAAACATGCAAAGCTATGAACCATTCATAGGGTGTTTTAGTTGATTACCTTGCTGGCAACTCGTGCCTGGCTCCGACCAGTTTCGCGAGGAAACCGGCACTTCACGGTAGGCGGCGGTAGATTACGTCAATCAGGTCCCCTATCGGAAGCGAGACTCCTTTGTCATCCTGCACTAGAAGGCCTGACAAGATCAGCACGGACGGATTCTCCTCGTCAAGTTGGTCGGAACAAATTCCGGCGAAGCGAGGCGGCGGCGGCTTTTGAGAGAGGAGAGGGGGCGGCCACTTAGATGCTAGGGTTAGGGTTGTGACTAATGTGTTGTGAGTTATGAAGCCTAAGTCTACATTAAGTAGACTCATGATAGACTTGGACCGGCCCAACGGGCC
>KV006423.1:268899-292947 GCA_001598015.1 Dorcoceras hygrometricum
CGGACCGATCGACTCAGTTTCCAAAACTGAATACTATGATCTGAAAAACCATTTTTCAGAACCCCAGTGCAAAATGACCGTTTTGCCCCTCAACAGCGGGAAATCACGATTTGACCCCTGTTGACTTTTCGGAAGTCGCACTCCCCAAAATCCTCTTCCAATGCTCAACACATTGAGCTCAGTATCCGTGCGGGAATCTCGAATCTAGTACTTGTGTGACCCTCAATGGTTCAGGGATACAGCTAGCCGTGGGCCCACAACCATTGTGGCTCCGGAATCACAATTCCGGACTTGCCCATCGGATCATGGTAAGAGCGTCTAGCAACATCGCCCCATGATCCCCTAGGTATCACTGATAGTGCCTGCAAAAACCAGTCGGTCGTGGTTAGCGTACAGTACGGTCCTTTCAATCCATATATCCCGATCAGATCAACGACCATTGGTAAATCGAGAGTCGCTAAAGATCCGATAGCTATGCGTACATCTTGGAGATCGAAGAGTGACATCACGAGTGTAACTAGGTAAACACATTTACCTAAAACACTTCTAGTACTCTGGCCAGAGATTCATACACTATTATCCCCTCTGATAGCATAGGATATCCACGCATGTCTGCGAGCGGTGAATCCTCGACAACGATGCATCGACTCCTACATGCATCGGGATCTCACCCAATCCCGCCGCCTAATGACCCCAAGTGAGTCGGCAAACGAGTCAAAGTGAGACGCCTATCATGTAGACTCTCAATGACGTTTCGAGTCGTGAGGACTAATCAGTACAACCAAGACCTCGGACTTATCCACTCGACAAATGGTAACCACTTGGAAAGTCCGAACTAGGGTAGTTCGATAGATCACCAGGTCACTATCTATCTGCATGCTCAGAACATCACAATGTTCCCTACCAATGAAACATGGTACTTCGCATCGCAGATACTAGTCTCAATCTCGGGCGGCCTTATCCTTATTTTGACGGCCCAATCGACTAGGAACTAATTCAGAATACACAGTGACTATTAGATGTGTTTCATGATAGCCGTCATACCCACTATCACATCTAACATACACTATAGTGCATTCTACGTCTTTACTCAACGCAATTGTTAATCATCATACAACACAATGAAAGTAAAGAATGCCATATAAATAAATGCGAATATCATATATAAAGACTGTCATATACAAGAGTCTATAAACCCACACGCCACAAGTTAGCTAGTTGGGCATCTACTCTAACAACATATCGATAGAGCGAGTTACCCAACCCCAACAACTCTAGTGTCGCGCACAGGCGACAAGCTAAGACACGTGCTGATCATAAAATTTGTAAATAATTCATTACTTGTCCAAATCGCTTTTGATTTGGACCTACGTGACCCTAACTTGATGGACTAACTACCAGACCACCCTTGGGCCAAACTCTAGCCCCATGAACCACCCATGACCGAATCATATCAAGAATGAATCAAACACGTGTTGAAAAACATGATGCATGCATGGATCTCAAACTTTATGCATAGATCAAAACAAATTCACAACAATCATGCAATAATTATTTTAAAAAATGTAATATGATTTAAATGGTATGAAAATAAATCGATATTACATGTCTGGTTTGGAGAAAGATGAGATCTGCGAGATACCTACGTACAGGACGCGAGATCGGGACAGAACCACCTTGGATCACCAAAATTCCTTGAATTTTTTAAGCTTGAGGGAGGGAGTGGGATGTGCAAGTGAGGGAGGAGGGAGTGGAGGCTATGGCTAGGGTTAAGATTTTTTAGAGTTGGAATGAAATAAATGAAGGTGCCAAAAATGACCCCTCATGATTAATTAAGAAAATAAAAAGGATTTTTACATGCTTACCCCTCCACTAACTGAAATACTCATTAAAACTTTAAACTTGGCTTTAAAATGTCTAATTTTCGTAATTAAAGGCCTCCTTAATTTTAAAATGCAATAAAATTCAATAAAATAGCCCGTATAGGCGAAAAACGGGTTCCCCTCAAAAATAATCACAAAAACCCCAATTTTCAGATATTTCTTCTTAAAAATAATAAATTCATTCTTAAACATCCAACAACGTAAAAATCTCAAATTATTTTCATCTCGATCGTCCCTAGTCTCGTCCACGCGTCCGTAACTCAAACAGACTGAAAACATGACATGCACACCATGCAACATAAAAATCATAAATAAATCACATAAAATGACATGTAATCATATATAATTATTTTTCCCCCTAGTCATGCACTCTTTCTACGTATTCAGGAATTTCTAGGCGTTACAACTCTCCCCCTTGTAGGAATTTCGTCCCCGAAATTAATTACGTACCAAAAACTCCAGGTAGCGCGTCCGCATATCGGTCTCGGTCTCCCAGGTAGCTTCATCCTCTGAGTGATTCTGCCACCAGACCTTGACCATCGAAATACTCCACGCTCTCAGCCTGCGGTCCTCTCGAGCTAAAATCTGTACTGGTCTCTCCTCAAATGATAAGTCTGCCTCTAACTGGAGCGGCTCAAAATCCAACACTGTGACGGATTCGGAACATACTTCCGTAGAATTGAAATGTGGAAAACATTATGAACCACTGACAAGAAGGGTGGTAACGCTACTCGATACGCCAGAGTACCAACCCTCTCCAAAATCTCGAATGACCCAATAAACCTCAGGCTGAGCTTGCCCCTCCGGCTAAAGCGCATCATGCACTTCATGGGCGAGATCCTCACAAACACATGGTTCCCAACAGCTAGCTCCAGATCTTGTCGTCTCTAATCGGTATAACTCTTCTGACGACTCTGGACTGTCCTCATCCGATCCCAAATCCTTGTCACAATATCTGTTGCATGCTGCACTAACTCCGGCCCAGTTAGCACTCTCTCTCCAACCTCGTCCCAATACACGGGAGATCGACATCTCCTCCCATACAAAGCCTCATACGGAGCCATCCCGATCGATGCCTGAAAGCTGTTGTTGTACGTGAACTCTATCAACGGCAACCTCGAGTCCCACGTACCCTGGAAATCAATCACACAGGCTCTCAGTAAATCCTCCGGAATCTGGATGACTCTCTCCAACTGCCAATCTATCTGCGGATGAAATTCCGTGCTAAACGCCAATCTAGTCCCCAAAGCGGCATGTAAACTCCTCCAGAACGCAGACGTGAATCTGGTGTCTCTGTCAGACACGATAGAGACTGGTATGCCATGCAGCCTGACAACCTCTCTGATGTAAAGCTCTGCGTACTGTGTCAGGGTGAAAGTATTCATCACGGGTAAAAAATGCAGTGACTTGATGAGTCTATCCACAATCACCCATATCGTCGTGTACCCTCTGGGACTCCTGAGCAATCCAACCACGAAATCCATCGTAATATGCTCTCACTTCCACTCGGGAATAGGGAGTGGCTGCAACAACCCTTCCAATCTCTGATGCTCCGCCTTGACCTGCTGACAAGTCAAGCACTCAGACACGAATCTTCCAATGTCCTTCTTCATCCCCGGCCACCAATACAGCGCCTGCAAATCTCTGTAAATCTTCGTGCTCCCTGAGTGGATGGAGTACGTCGATGCATGAGCCTCAGATAAGATCTCGTCTCTCAACTGTCTAGTACTGGGTACCCACATACGACCTTTGAAACGGACTATCCCATCCTCAACTGTGCACAAACCTCGTCCTCTGGCCTCATCTCGCTGTCTCCACTACTGTAACTGCTCATCGGAGGCCTGCCCATCTCTAATCCGCTCTCTAAAGTCGGCTGAATAATGAGCACTACAAAACTCGGTGCATAGCCTCCTGAATAAAACTCCAGACCGAATCTCTGAATCTCATCCTATGGTGGCCTCTCAACTGAAAAACATGCCACTACTGCAGTATTCCGGCTCAAAGCGTCAGCTACTACATTAGCCTTACCCGGATGGTAGCTAATGTCACAGTCATAGTCCTTCACCAACTCTAACCATATGCGCTGCCTCATGTTCAGCTCGTTCTGGGTGAAGAAGTACTTGAGGCTCTTGTGGTCGGTGAAAATCTGACACTTCTCGCCGTATAATTAGTGCCTCCAAATATTCAATGCGAACACTACTGTTGCAAGCTCCAGATCATGCGTCGGATAGTTCTGCTCATAACTCTTCAACTGCCTCGACGCATAAGCGATAACCTTGCCTCCCTCCATCAGAACTGCACCCAAACCTATCAGGGAAGCATTTTTGACACTACAAACTCCTCGTGATCCGCCGGCATCACTAACACTGGCGATGAAGTGAGGACCTCCTTCAACTGATCAAAGCTCCTCTAACACTCAGGACTCCACACATACTCGCATTATTCTAGGTCAGGGCTGTCAAGGGTACTGAAATCGAAGAGAAGCCCTTGATAAATTTGCGATAGTAACCTGCCAAGCCCAAGAAACTACAAATATCTGCTGCATTACTCGGAATCCCCCAGTTCTACACTGCCTCTACCTTCGATGGGTCAACTGAAATCCCATCTCTCGACACAATATGTCCTAAGAATGCCACCTTCTCCAGCCAAAACTCGCACTTGCTGAACTTGGCATACAATCTGTGCTCTCTCAAAGTCTGCAAGGCTATCTGCAAGTGCTGCCTATGCTCCTCCAAGCTCCTCGAATAGACCAGGATGTCGTCGATGAAAACTATAATGAACTGGTCTAAATACTGATTGAATACCCTGTTCATCAAATCCATGAAAGGCATCACTAACACTGGCGATGAAGTGAGGACCTCCTTCAACTGATCAAAGCTCCTCTAACACTCAGGACTCCACACATACTCGCATTATCTAGGTCAGGGCTGTCAAGGGTACTGAAATCGAAGAGAAGCCCTTGATAAATTTGCGATAGTAACCTGCCAAGCCCAAGAAACTACAAATATCTGCTGCATTACTCGGAATCCCCCAGTTCTACACTGCCTCTACCTTCGATGGGTCAACTGAAATCCCATCTCTCGACACAATATGTCCTAAGAATGCCACCTTCTCCAGCCAAAACTCGCACTTGCTGAACTTGGCATACAATCTGTGCTCTCTCAAAGTCTGCAAGGCTATCTGCAAGTGCTGCCTATGCTCCTCCAAGCTCCTCGAATAGACCAGGATGTCGTCGATGAAAACTATAATGAACTGGTCTAAATACTGATTGAATACCCTGTTCATCAAATCCATGAAAATCACTGGGGCATTCGTCAGGCCAAACGGCATCACCAAGAACTCATAGTGGAGGTAGCGCGTCTGAAAAGTAGTCTTGGACACATCCTCCTCTCTAACCCTCAACTGATGGTAGCCAAATCTCAAATCAATCTTCAAGAAAATCGAAGCTCCCTACAACTGATCGAAGCGGGTACTTATTCTTCACTGTAACTCTGTTCAGCTCCCGGTAGTAAATACACAACCTCATGATGCCATCCTTCTTCTTCACAAACAACACTGACGTGACCCATGGAAAAAGCTAGGGCGTATGAACCCCTTATCGAGCAACTCCTGAATCTGCTCCTTCAGCCCCTTCATCTCGGTAGGAGCTAATCGAAATAGTGCCTTAGAGATAGGCAATGTACCTGGCATTAGCTCGATAGAAAACTCCACTCTCGCTCCGATGGAACTCCCACTACATCATCAGGGAAGACATCTGCAAAATCCCTGACTACCTCCACTTCAGACAGTGAAGGGCCTGCTGAACCTCTAGAAGCGGTAACACTGGCCAAGAATGCCTGACCTCCGAGATCAACTAGCTTCCTGGCCTGTAGAAAAGATATGAAATTGGGCTTCCGCGGTCTCCTTGCTACCTCAAATAAGAAGGCCTCCTACCCTGGCGGCCTGATAGTCACTATCCTCCGCTGAAATTAAATCACTAGTCCAAACTCCACCAACAAATCCATGCCTAGGATGAGGTCGAATCTTGACATCGACAAAAAGACCAAATCCGCCGGCCACCACCTCGATGATAGCATTGGACCTCTCATGCACGACAACTCAATCGGCCGATCACAACGCTAGCTCGACTCGGGTCATCAATCGAATATCAGGCTCAATATGTATGCATGAATGCCAGTCCATAAAAGATCACAAGAACACATAATTCATACGTAAACAAAACAAGTAATTCACATAACAACCAAGTCAAGTATGTTCATGTAAACACTCAGATCACAGCATTCGGATCATGCTGGAATATTCACATGCTTATGTTCAAAGCTGTTTAAATAAGTTCAATTTGTACCTCTAATCTAAGATTCTAACTCGACAGATCATGCAGAACACAGCTCCAGCAGCCTGCTTAACTCAGTTGTTCTACTAGCTCTTCCAGAACTCACAGAAGATGCTTACGAGCTCAAATTCAAAAGCTCTAAAGAACAGAAGAACGACTGGTCAACAATCGTGAAGATGCTCGAACCTGCAACCACTTTGCTTTCCTTCAACTCGTCGATCTAAAGCTCCAAACTAGTATTAATCAAAATCCCCAAGGAAGACGAGCTCAATGCCACCAATCTTGCTCCAAAGGGCGGCATAAATCGACGGCAATCGACGGAGAAAAGTGTTCGAATGAACAGAAAGGGTTTCGAAGATCCTCGGGAAGAAGATAAGAAATGTCGGGTTCGAAAAATCGACTAAGTGTTAATCGACACTTATATTTAAATCTCTCAGTCAAAGCTATAGTGAAAGTCAACCATCGACAAACTCAGATCTGAGCGCTATTCAGATCTCAGCGCTAACTCAAATCTGCCTTCGCCACGCTATACTAGCGCACCAATATCAAACGACGTCGTGCTATCGCCAAAATGACGTAGCATAGGGGTCCCTCTCAGAACAACAGATCTCGCATCAAAACCCGCTGGCTCATCCAGATTTGACCAAATCTGAAATCCTCAAACCGTACCGGCTACCCCAAACTCACAAACCGGATCGGTCCACACAGTACCGTTGACTAACACTTGACTTTCACCAAACGACGCCGCACCAGAGTCCAGTTCAACTCAAATCTGATGCTAGCTAAACGGTGCCGTACCAATCACTCCCTACCAATCGCCAAATCTGATATGTGCCCAACGACACCGTATTGCTTATACTCAAAATGACATCGCTTCACTTCCCTCTCAAGGCCAATTGCTCAAACACACGAGGGACATCTCAAATCTGATTCTCGCTAGCACTTACGCGGGAATCCTAATAATTACCTTCTCCAAGCCACTCGATAGCGACCAACAGTCCACATCTGATCTGTTCTACCCCAGATCTGAATATCCGAAAATCACCAATAGAAAAACCAATTCTCTCAAATATGAAAACCCGATAACTAATGTCTCCTTTGGTTAATCCTCATCCAGATCTGATTAACCGATAAATCACCAATTAATAAATTTCTAGTCCTCACAAGAGCTACTCCCAAGCTCTTTGGAATAATAGCCATCCTCTATGTGAACACACTCGAAATAAACGAGTGGGTCTCCCCTGAGTCTAGCAAAGCGAGTGTAGTGACACCAAGCACACAAATCTCGCCTGAAACAAAAACTTCACACAGGTTCGTATTTCCGGTCAAACTAGATACCAAAATAGTTTTAGATGCCCATGAAATTTCTAAGTACGCTAGTCCTATCCGTCTAAGTTCCCAAAGCAAGTTCTAGAAGGTCTAACAATTCTACTTAAATCAATCCAGGAACCTAAGGCATCGAATCTCCTAGCAGTTCTCTACTCGGAAACTAGCGGATCTGTAGTCCCGGGAACTACTTGGGTCCCTGGTTGTGGGACCTCTCAGCCACATCCTCCTCATGCGACTTCCCAGAATGCTCTCACTGCCTCACTAACATCCTGGTGATCCCGGCCAGCATATCCACGCTAGCCCTCTCCTATGGCGTCAACTGTGGAGGTGGGGGAGGAGGAGGTGCGTCATCATCCTGCTGATCTCTAGCACGTCCAGGAGGCATACTGGCACCCAAAACCCTTTCACGTAAATCTAAGTGCATGACCAAGTGTCTAACTCTTAAACTCTTAAAGTGAAACTCATACAGTAACATGCATCATGCAAAAATATTAATCGTAAAAATTTTAAACTTACAGACTGGTACAGCGACTTCCGAGCTCCACGCATCAAGCTAGTACCCCACCAAAACCACATCTCTGATACCAACTGAAACGAACAAGACTTTAGAATTTTTTTTTAAAACGTTTTCGGAATACATAAATTGAAAGTGTGGCTCGTTCCCTTTTAAAACACTTTCTAAACCATCACTTCAAAAAATAAATCAAATAAATATCTCGAATCATTAAATCATCTATACTGTAAAAATCAGACTACGTAAAAGTACTAAAAAGAAAACAAGTTGAAACCAACATTTGAAAAGCGTATCATGACTAAAACAGAACATCAATGCGGCCACGGGGTACTGCTGCAGCGGGCGCTCAAAGGTCCTCACCGCCAGTCGAGACATACACTACAGGGTCATCACCTGTACCATTTAAACCTAGTGAGCCTAGAGGCTCAGCATACTCTATCTTTTAAAATAACAAGGTACATATACATAAAGTCACATGCAAGCACATACTTATAATAAACTAACGTTAAAACATGTATGCATGGATGATCTTAAAACCTTGTTCGTACATTTCATAACATTTCATAACATATAACGTACATAATGCATGACATAACGTAACATGAAAAACGTAATAGTCGTATCAGTGAATGTGAGCGGGCGTGTGACTGATCAGTCGAAATAACCAACGTACGTGTTGGTGCGGTTCACCTGACCTTACCTCAGGATCCCTCATACCTCTATGCTTGCCACTTCACCATGTCGTGATCACATGGATCCATAGGCACATAATCATACATTAAAACAGGGGATCCCCGGGCCCCGCTACCCGGCTAGCTCCCATCATTAAATTTTGCCACATCACTTCAATCCCTCGGGTTTTATCTTTAAAAAAATCATGTCTGATCGTTTCATAGAATCTAATGATGCGTGCATTTCTTAAAATCATGCAATTTAAAAGCTTAGCCCGTCAATGTATATTTAATTCTTTGCTTTAAAACATTTACGTGCATAGGATACTACATATATAATTAAATATACATTCACAAGCTTCTACATTTTCTACTTCGCTCAAGGACTGGTTCAGGAGTCTGGCCCACTACTTCTAGACTTGGCATTACAATTTATTTAGCCCAAAACTTATAATAATTCCCCTTAAACTTTTTAACACATCACAATTTTGACTTAATTCAAAAGCGTATGACCAATTTTGACCCTAATTAAAATCCAATTTTGACTTTCAAATCTTAAGGCCAATTTTGACTAATTTCAAAGTCAATTTTGACTTAGAATAACTTGACCAATTTTGAATTTTAAATAAATAATCAATTTTGACTTTAAAATAAAACTAAGGGTCAAGTTTGACTATATCAAAACTCACATAATCAATTTTGACCAATTAAAATCATATGGTCAATTTTGACATAATTAAATACCCAAAGACCCAATTTTGATTTTAAAACTTAAAATAGGGGATAAGGTCCAAATTAATTAAAATTTTAACAAAAATAATAGACTTTGAAAGATTTGACCAAAACATTATAATTGGACCTTGGACTTAAAAATTAAATAACCGGTCCGACATTAAAATAACTCGGACTAACTTTAAAACATTTGAAAACTTAAAACATGCTTAAAACATCAAATAAAGTCATCCATGACTTTAGCACTAAGACTCGAAATCTCCATTTTCACAAAAATGACCCGACGAGGCTCACTTCGAGCGACAAAACGGTAAAAATCATTAAAATTCCATTTATTAACCAAATCACTTTATGCATCGACCCACATCGCCCTAACTCAATATACTAGTCAATGAAACAAACAAAACTCAAAAGAAAATACAAGGGGTGACCAACCCGACGCTCGTAATGACATTTCTCGCGCACAGACTGCAACCAGAACATGTGTTAGCCATAAAAATCATAACTAATTCGTTCCTCGACCAAATCACCTCCACGTTTGGACCTACGTGACTCTAACTCAATCAGATATCTCCTGAAATCAACCTTGATGACACAGACCGCATAGAGCGACTTACCCGACCCCAAAAAACTCTACTGTCGTGCACAGGCGACAAGCCAAGACACGTTCTGATCATAAAATTTGTAACTAATTCATTCCTTGACCAAATCGCTTCCCGTTTGGACCTACGTGATCCTAAATTGATGTACTCATTACCATAATACCCTTGGACCAAACCCTAGCCCCATGAACCACCCATGACCGAAGCATATCAAGTATGAATCAAACACGTGTTGACAAACATGATGCATGCATGGATCTCAAACGTTATGCATAGATCAAAACAAATGCAAATACAATCATGAAATAATTATTTAAAACAATGTAATATGATTTAAATGTTATGAAAATAAATCAATATCGCATGCCTAGCTTGGAGAAAGATGAGATATGCGAGTTACTGACGTAAAGGACGCGAGATCGGGACAGAAACCACCTTGGATCACCAAAATTCCTTGAATTTTTTAAGCTTGAGGGAGGGGTGGGATGTGCAAGTGAGGGAGGAGGGGGTGGAAGCTATGGCTAGGGTTAAGACTGTTTAGAGTTGGAATGAAATAAATGAAGGTGCCAAGAATGACCCATCATGATTAATTAAGAAAATAAGAAGAATTTTTACATGCTTACCCCTCCACTAATTGAAATATTCATTAAAACTTTAAACTTGGCTTTAAAATGTCTAATTTTCGTAATTAAAGGCCTCATTAATTTTAAATGCAATAAAGTTCAATAAAATAGCCCGTATAGGCGAAAAACGGGTTACCCTCAAAAATAATCACAAAAACCCCAATTTTCAGAAATTGATGCTTAAAAATAATAAATTCATTTTTAAAATCCAAGAACTTAAAAATCTCAAATTATTTTCATCTTTGATCGTCCCTAGTCTCGTCCATGCGTCCGTAACTCAAACAGACTAAAAACATGACATGCACACCATACAACATAAAAATCATAAATAAATCACATAAAATGGCATGTAATCATCTAAAATTATTTTTTCCCCTAGTCATGCACCCTTTCTACGTATTCAGTAATTTCTAGGCGTTACACCTACTGACCAAAACATTATAGGTACTAAATGGGTCTTTAGGAATAAATTAGATGAAAATGGAAATGTTGTTCGAAATAAAGCTAGGCTAGTAGCTCAAGGCTATAGGCAAGAATAGGCATAAATTTTGAGGAATCCTTCGCCCCTGTTGCGAGGCTTGAGGCCATCCGAATATTTCTTGCATATGGCTCATTTAAGAATTTTAAAGTTTATCAAATGAATATCAAAAGTGTATTCTTAAATGGCATCTTGAATGAGGAAGTGTACATTACACAACCTCCTGGATTCATAGGTCACACCAGACCGGAATATGTGTATAAGCTTGATAAAGCTTTGTATGGTCTGAAACAAGCTCCAGAGCTTGGTATGATACTCTGTCCAGGTTCCTTATTGATCATAATTTTGTTATTGGTTCTGTCGACAATACATTGTTTAAATTCATTAAAAATGATCATGTCTTGCTAGTACAAATTTATGTCGATGAAATCATATTTGTCTCGACTAATTCTAAGCTTTGATCATGTCTTGCTAGTACAAATTTATGTCGATGAAATCATATTTGTCTCGACTAATTCTAAGCTTTGTGACAAATTTTCCAAGCATATGCAGGACAAGATGGAAATGAGCATGATGGGAGAGCTGACATTTTTCTTGGGATTGCAAGTAAAGCAGCTTGAGGATGGAATCTTCATCCACCAACCGAAGTATACAAAAGAACTTCTAAAGAAGTTCGGGATGGAAAATTGATCGTCAGCCGCCACTCCAATGAGTGCTTCCATCAAACTAGATAAAGATGAAGCTGGAACTGTGTATCGTGGGATGATTGGTTCACTTCTATACCTCACAGCAAGCAGACCAGGCGTTATGTTCTCGGTTTGTATGTGTGACAGGTTTCAAGCTGATCCAAAACAGTCTCACTACATGGCTATTAAACTCCTCTTTAAATATCTTAAGGGCACGCAGAATGTGGGTCTTTGGTATCCCAGATACTCAAGTTTAAATTTGATTGTATATAGTGATGCAAATTATGCAGGTTGTAAAGTTGATCGACGTAGCACTAGTGGGACTTGTCAATTCTTGGCTGATAGACTAATTTCGTGGTTTAGCAAGAAACAGACATCAATTGTCACATCAACAGCTGAGGCAGAGTACCTTGCAGCTGGAAGTTGTTGCGCTCAAATATCATGGATTCGATAACAACTCCGGGACTATGGCATTGATGCATAGGAAGCACCCATTTTCTGCGACAACACAAGTGTCGTCGCGATCACTCAGAACCCCGTACTGCATTCTAGGACCAAGCACATAGACATCAGACATCACTTCATTTGAGACCATGTGCTAAATAAGGACCATCGGGTGGAGCATGTGACAACGGTTCAGCAAGTAGCTGATATATTCACCAAGCCTCTGCCGGACGCTAATTTTTCTTACTTTAGAAACATTTTAGGTCTCTAGGATATGTCTTGATCATGTTATGCATTCATATGTTCAGTGGGAACAAAATAATTCAAACAGATAATACAAAAGTCTGTTGTTTGTCACAAAGCTGGTCGGCTCCTTGCTGATCTGGTCCAGCTTAGTGACATACACAGTGATATTATCACGGTGTTTGAATAAATTGTTCTCACGCTGGTATACAGTAAATCGAATGATTGAGATTGGTTTGGCTTTTCAAATTCATTTTAAATCGGACGGTCATCTTTTGGAATTTCAAATGACTATTCAATGTGATGATGACACGTGTCCACTTAAAACCCTTCTCTCTTCTCGTTCGTACATAAACAGGTTCACTTTAATTTTTACAATACGCTTTCAAATTTTCGCGCATTCTATCAATCTAGCAAACAGATTAAACACATTTTCATGCAATCGTTCACAATTTCTTCTAACCCTTTAATCATCGAAATGTTGCCTCTTTCTTCGTAAACGCTATGCAGGTTGATTTTGGGTCTGTGCTCGCCATGGAGCATACTGGAATGGCCAGAATGTATAAGTCCCTGGAGGACACAGGGCTTAAGGGATTTCAGGAGGCATCTGGTTCAGTTTATGATGCTGCTGTGGTTGAGTTTTTCACTAATGCGAAAGTTATCGCTGGAACGATTGTAAGTTTCGTCGCCAATCGGAAACTGGCACTGACGAAGGACGTTCTTGCCGAAACTTTTGGTCTACCTACTGAGGGTCTGGTTGGTTTCCTTGATATTCCATCCAAGACTGTGGTAGAAATGCGACTGAAGTTTTCTGGTTCTGATGTACCGTTCAGGGCACCCAACAAAAATAAGGAGATGAAAATGGAGTATCGCCTGTTGCACGACATTGTTGCCAAGGCACTGTATGCCAAAGCGGGTTCCTTTTACATGGTTACAAGCGAGAAGTTTGATCTGATGGTAGCTATCACTGCTGGTTTGAAAGTCAACTGGGCACATGTTCTGTTTCAAACTTTGGTGACGATGGTGAACACGCCTACCAAGCAGTCACAAGGTTTTGCATTGCAAGTGAGTGTTCTGCTGCAAAATCTGATAAAAGCTGACCTTGGAGAGTTGGTGAAGTTTCACCCACAAAAAGTGTTGACCAACAAATTGGTTCACACTTATATAAAGAAAAATCTAGGCGTTGGTCCAGCTGGTGAGACCAGCAAGGTGTCGGGAGCTACTGAGAGTTGGTGAAGTTTCACCCACAAAAAGTGTTGACCAACAAATTGGTTCACACTTATATAAAGAAAAATCTAGGCGTTGGTCCAGCTGGTGAGACCAGCAAGGTGTCGGGAGCTACTGCAAGTGAACAACAATCTACTGCAGAAAGTCTTCCGTCTCTCACTAACAGGGCTGAGAAGGAATCCGGTGAACAGAAGAAGCCTGAGAAGGAGGCTGGTGAGATAAGAAGGCCAAAGAAGGCAGCTGTGGAGAAGCCGAAGAAGAAGAAGGCAGAAAAAAGTGGTTCGACGGGGAAGAAACAGAAAGTGGTTAAAAGCAAGAGAGTGGAGGCTGGGAGTCAAGTTGCTCCAGCGAAGTCCAAGTCTGGGACCGGCTAAGATGTGGATTCATGCCCGCTGTCGAGGCTAAAGAAAGGTGGCTCCAATCGCAAATTGGTTGTAGAGTCATCAGATTCTGAATCTACTGTGTCTATTCCATCGATGCTAATCCAAAAAAGCATCGGACCAAGAGAACAAAGAAGGTGAATCCTTCTGCTGATCATCAGGATGAGTATCAACCTGGTCCCATTCCGGATATTCCAACTGAGGATGAGGCTGTCTCCAACACTGCTGGGGCTCCAGAAGCCAATATGGAGACAACTCCAGCGATGGAAACACAAGCTGATGATGAGTCTACTGCTGGTGGTCCAGAATCCCATGTGGGGACAAATCCAGAGAATGAGGGATGAGTTGATAATGCTGCATCCAACGAGGGTACCATTGTGGTGAGGTCTTGACCTGAGCAACCAGCTCAGCAGTCTTTTCCTTTTGCTGGTAAGGGGATCTTTGCTCCCATGGAAATCAAGAAGATCAACTAGGCGACGCACTTCTGCCCAAGATTGACCCAGCAGCAAAGGTCAAAGGGATGTTGGAAGCTATTGCCCGACCTAACCTAGTGGAGGAGCACTGTCGGTTAGTGCTCAAAACCTCATGGAAATATGTATCCAATAAAGTGGCTGATTATGACGAATGGGTACACTTCCGCACTGCAGTAAGGTTCAAAGATGTGTCGTCTTTTGAAAATCTGGCCAAAATAGAAGAGCAGTTTTTTTTTGGGCTAAGACGGAGCGGGTCTCTGAATTGTTTGAGCGAAGATCGCTAGAATTGTACAAGATATATGAGATGGAGGTGCAAAAGCGGGTAGATGAGCACCGTGCAAACTTTAAGCCAGTTGAGCCCTCTGTGAACTATGATTACATGTGTATCCGGTTCCTAAGCCGAGAACTCACAGAAATTGTGAAGCAGCACAGGGCTCTCCGAAGTCTGGATGGTCTACCTCTTCTAGCTCCTGAAGCTTCAATGGCAGAAGATGTTTCCAATGTGGATCTTCCACAAATAACATGGTCTGAGTCACGCAAACTTCTGTTGACAGGAGCCAATCCAGCTCAGCCAGCGCAGCCAAAGGTTCTTGCTCTTGAGTTTTCAACTCAAGAGAACAGGAGCAAGCAGCAGCACAGCGATCAGCTCAGAAGGCAGAACAGGTGGAAGAGATTGTAAGGAACGTTGAGGCGGAGTATCAGGCTCCAGAGAAGGAGCAATTAGGTTCTGTGGATGGAAAACAAGTCCTGGAGCAAGCGGCTCCTAAGGAAGAGGACCAGCCTCAAAAGATTCCATGTTATGGTTCTTCTGCACAATTTTCACGTCCACAATGAGGATAGTGTGGACATTCTGGGTCCCTATCCCAGTTCCAGTGCCAGTCTCAGTCCCAATCAGGGTCCCAGTCAATCTAATTTACAGATGGTTGTATATAATGACAATAACGAAGAGAATAACCGCACAGCTCACAAAGACAGAGAAGACTCTACCCAAGCTGGTCTGCAGCCAATAAGTCTTTCAACCCCCCAAATTATGGACAATACTGACAAGGAGCTGACATCTCTGAAAGACGTTGTATCTTCCCTGGACCTAAAGGTTGAATTCATCAAGGCTAATACAGACTTTATGAGGTATAGTACTGTGCAACTAAGGTGACAGCTCGAAACATCGGTCGACGGGCTGGAAATCAAGATATACGTACTGGAATCCTATTGGATCTGTTTTTACAGATCAGAATCTAAGTTTTGATTCACACAAAATCTGCTTCTATTGTACTAACGTTCTACTTGACATGCGCAGCTTGCTTAGACTGGAGTAGACGTGAAGATATCCAAGCTAGGACAGTGAAGGGACGCCTGAGCTGGACTGGTAAAAGATATCTAGCTGGAACAGTAAGGGGACGCCCAAACTGGTTCGGCAGTTTACTTCCAGAAGTGCAGGGTACATCAAGCTGGTGCATCAGCTGGATGTTGGAGCAGCACGAAGATCAAGCGCAGATTTTGAAGAGCAGTTCAAGCGCAGAATCAAGAGCAGAGTTGAAGGGCAGAGTCCAAGCGCAGAATGCTCAAGTACAGAATGGCTCAAGCGCAGATCAAGTGCAGTGTACAAGAGCAGTGATTGAGTGCGTAGCCAACGTAATTTCGAAGGCATAAACGAAGATTTTTGGCCGACTAATGGCTTAGGTCTCGACGAAGTAGTCGAACCGTTTCGGAGTGGAGATCAATGGTCCTATGCGGAAATGTGCAAGATGATCCCACACTTGCATATTCTATCATACTTAGTCCCCCAGCCGGATTATAAGCCTGCGAGCTGGTACAGAGATGGAATCGAGCTGGCCGTTTCGGAGTGGAGATCAATGGTCCTATGCGGAAATGTGCAAGATGATCCCACACTTGCATATTCTATCATACTTAGTCCCCCAGCCGGATTATAAGCCTGCGAGCTGGTACAGAGATGGAATCGAGCTGGGTAACAAGCTTAGTGCAAACCAGCTCGAAGATCAGCTGGGAAGGAAACCAGCTGAGAAACCAGCTCGCACAAGACCAATTCTGTGGAGAACTGAACGGCGAACAGACTGGAAAGTGTAGGCGACAATGGCGGATCCGGATCCCGTTTCCCGGGGGCGCAGCAGAAGTTTAAAATTTTTGCCCCGAGATACGTTCAATACATAGAAATCAATCAATAAACCATTCATAGGGTGTTTATCGATTGTTACCTTGCTGGCGTCTAGGCGCCTGGCTCCGACCAGTTTCACGAGGAAACCGGCACTTCAAACGGTAGGTGGCGGTAGATCGTCAATCAGGTCGAACTGAAGAATTCGACACGAACGGAATCTCCTCTTCGCGGTGACCGGAGCAAGTACGGCGGAGCAAGGCGGCGGCGCGTGGTCGACGGCGGCGGTGCGTGAGAAGGGGCGCGGCCGAGAGAGGATTTGGGAGGAGGTGGGCGGCGCAAGTGTTGGCTAGGGTTGTGTTGTCAAGTTATGTTTGTGTAGCCCTAGGTCTAGCATAAGTAGACCAATGATGGGCTTTAACTAGCCCAATGGACCTGGGGCGGGCCCAGGTCCGTATGAACATTCGTTTCAACCGTACCACCGTGGCTTCATCACAATTCCGATCGACGATCAGATCGGACCGATCGACTCAGTTTCCAAAACCGAATATTATGATGCGAAAACAATTTTTCAGACCACCTAGACCAAAATAGCAGTTTAGCCCCTCAACTTTGGGAAATCGCAATTTGACCCCTGTTGACTTTTAGGAAGTCGCACTCCCTAAAATCCTCCTCCTATGCTCAACACATTGAGCTCAGATTCCGTGAGGGAATCATGAATCCAGTACTTGTGTGACCCTCAATGGTTCAGGGATACAGCTAGCCGTGGGCCCACAACCACTGTGACTCCGAAATCATAATTTCGGACTGACCCATGATCCCCTAGGTATCACTGATAGTGTCTGCAAGAACCAGTTGGTCGTGGTTAGCGTACAGTATGGTCCTTTCAACACATATATCCCGATCAGATCAACGACCATTGGTAAATCGAGAGTCGCTAGAGATCCGATGACTATGCATACATCTTGGAGATCGAATAGTGACATCACGAGTGTTACTAGGTAAACCCATTTACCTAAAACAAATCCATACTCTGGCCCTAGATTTATACACTATTATCCCCTCAGATAGCATAGGATATCCACGCATGAAGGCGAGCGGTGAATCCTCGACAATGAAGCATCGACTCCTACATGCATCGGGACCTCACCCAATCCCGCCACCTAAAGACCCCAAGTGAGTTGGTAAACGGGTCAAAGTGAGGCGCCTATCACATAGAGTCTCAATGACGTTTCGAGTAGTGAGGACTAATCAGTACAACCAAGACCTCGGACTTATCCACTCGACAAATGATAACCACTTGGAAAGTCCGAACGAGGATAGTTCGATAGATCACGAGGTCACTATCCATCTGCATGCTCAGAACATCACAATGTTCCCTACCAATGAAACATGGTACTTCACATCGCAGATGCTAGTCTCAAGCTCGGGCGGCCTTATCCTTATTTTTACGGTCCAATCGACTAGGAACGAATTCAGAATACACAATGACTATTAGATGTGTTTCATGATAGCCATCATATCCACTATCACATCTAACATACACTATGGTGCATTCTAGGTCTTTATCCAACACAATTGTTAACATTATATAGCATAACGAAAATAAATAATGCCATAAATAAATGCGTATTTCATAAATAAAGATTGTCATATACAAGAGTCTATAAAACCCAACACGCCACAAGTTGGCTAGTTGGGCATCTACTCTAACAATCTCCCACCTTGCCCTACTAGAACTACTCATCAGACGCAGTCCAATTGCTTCGCGATGTTTTTCAACCTAGGCTCCTTTGCTTGCGCAACGGCACCCGTGTTGTCGCAGTACACCGGGACTGGACCAACTCCATCAGGAATGATGCCCAACTCTTGGACGAAATTCCTTATCCAAACCGACTCCTTAGCAGCAGCTGATGCTACAATGTACTCAGCCTCAGTGGTTGAATCCGCGATGGTGTCTTGCTTGGAACTCTTCCAAGAGACAGCACCATCATTGAGCATGAATACAAATCTAGAGGTTGACTTCGAATCATCCACGTCACATTGGAAGCTAGAATCAGTGTAGCCTTCCAATTTCAGTTCGTCACCCCCATAGACCATGAACATATTGTTAGTCCTTCGCAAGTACTTAAGAATATCTTTCACAGTCTTCCAATGCAATTGGCCGGGGTTGGCCTGATAGCGGCTCGTGACACTCAGAGCATATGCGACATCCGGTCTAGTTGAGATCATGCCATACATAATACTACATATTGTCGAGACATATGGCACACGTGTCATACTCTCTATCTCCTCATCAGTCTTCGAACACATAGACTTAGATATAGTGACCTCGTGGCACATAGGTAGGTGTCCTCTCTTGGACTCTTCCATAGAGAACCTCTTAAGTATGGTATCGATGTAGGTGGCTTGGGTGAGTCCGAGCATCCGTTTCGATCTATCCCGATAGATCTGTATTCCAAGAATATAGGATGCTTCACCCATGTCATTCATCGAGAATCTACTAGACAACCATACTTTAGTTGACTGCAGCATTCCTACATCATTCCCAATGAGTAGAATGTCATCAACATAAAGTACAAGGAATGGCACAACGCTTTTAACTACCTTCTTATATACACATGGCTCCTCGGGATTCTTGATGAAACCAAATTTCTTAATTGTTTCATCAAATCTCAGGTTCCAACTCCTCGATGCTTGTTTGAGACCGTAGATCGATCTCTGAAGTTTGCATACCTTATGCTCACTTCCTACAGATGTGAAACCCTTAGGCTGCGTCATATAGATCTCTTCCTTAATGTTCCCATTAAGGAACGCAGTTTTCACATCCATTTGCCATATCTCATAGTCGTACCAT
This sequence comes from Dorcoceras hygrometricum, assembly GCA_001598015.1. Lineage (NCBI taxonomy): Eukaryota > Viridiplantae > Streptophyta > Magnoliopsida > Lamiales > Gesneriaceae > Dorcoceras > Dorcoceras hygrometricum. The sequence goes on from KV006423.1 coordinate 288,485, forward strand.
GCGGCTATGGCCAGTAAGATTCTAATTGACTTGAAAATTGCGACTGGTGAGAAGGTTTCATCATAGTCAACACCTTGCCTTTGAGTGTAACCTTTCGCGACCAGTCTTGCCTTGTAGGTCAGTACCTTACCATCAGGCCCAAGTTTTCTCTTGTATATCCACTTACACTCGATAGGAACAATTCCTTCGAGAGGATTAACAAGAGTCCAAACTTGGTTCGCATGCATCGAGTCAATCTCAGACTGCATTGCTTCAAGCCACAAATTAGAATCAGCATCGGAAATCGCCTCCTTGAAAGTCCTTGGATCACATTTAACAACTTGATCACCCTGATTATCTTCAAGAAGGAAACCATATCTTTCAGGAGCCCTAGGAACCCTTTCGGATCTCCTAGGTGCGACCATTTCTGGTACTGGCTCTGGAGGTGCGGGAGATTCACTTGGTACTTCAGTTGGTTCTCGAACCTCTTCGAGTTCTACTATTTTGCCATTTCTATCAAGTAGAAATTCCCTTTCCATAAAAGGTGGCATTCCTAGAAACAAACACTTTTGTTTCGTTTGGATGGTAGAAGTAGTATCCAATAGAATTCTTTGGATACCCAATGAAGTAGCATAAGATGGATCTAGTATCCAGCTTATCTCCCACTGTCTGCTTCACGTAAGCAGGACATCCCCAAATCCTCATGTATGAGTAATTGGGTGGTTTGCCCATCCATATCTCATATGGAGTCTTATCCACTGCCGGTAGAAGTAGTATCCAATAGAATTCTTTGGATACCCAATGAAGTAGCATAAGATGGATCTAGTATCCAGCTTATCTCCCACTGTCTGCTTCACGTAAGCAGGACATCCCCAAATCCTCATGTATGAGTAATTGGGTGGTTTGCCCATCCATATCTCATATGGAGTCTTATCCACTGCCTTGGTGTGGACATTGTTCAACAACATTACCGCCGTTTCGAGCGCATAGCCCCAAAACGAGGTAGGAAGCTCAGTGAAGCTCATCATAGACCGAACCATGTCCATCAAGGTTCGATTACGATGCTCCGATACACCAATGAGCTGTGGTGTGGCCGGAGGGGTCCACTGCGAGAGAATCCCATTCTCTTTCAGATAGTCTTGAAATTCAGCACTCAAGTATTCACCACCTCGATCGGGTCGAAGTGCTTTAATACTTTTCCCTAATTGATTTTCTACTTCAGCCTTGAATTCTTTGAACCTTTCAAAGGATTCAGACTTGTGCTTCATTAAGTACAAGTACCCATACCTAGAGTAATCTTCGGTAAAGGTGATGAAGTATGTGTGACCGTACTTAGTACCAATGCTAAGTGGGCCACACACGTCAGTATGGATCAGATCCAATAGGCCTTGAGCACGTTCAGGCTTGCCCTTGAAGGGTCGTTTAGTCATCTTTCCCTTGAGACAAGACTCACAAGTCGGTAGGGAGTTAATGTCTGACACATCAAACATGTCACTCCTAACTAACTTGTTCATCCTTCTTAAAGAAATATGACCTAGCCTAGCGTGTTGTGCTGGGTTCAAGCTATCATGTTTCCTTTTAATTGTTGTTGTATGTGTTTCGACATCGCGAGTTGGAACTTGTTTCAATTTTAAGGTGTACAAATCGTTCGCGTTCCCCAATTACAATTAAACATTCATTCTTGTATATATTGCAAATCGAATGAGCAAAAACACAAGAATATCCATCACTATCAAGCATAGAAACAGAAATGATGTTCTTAATTAATTCGGGAACAAATAAAACGTTTCGCAATATTAAAATCTGAAGATAGAAATAAATAAACATCTCCTATAGCTACTGCAGCAACTCTTGCTCCATTGCTCAGGCTTCTTAGTGGGCTTTTTCCTCCTTCGTAGGGGTAGAACGCTTCTTACCCTTGCGTCTGGGCCCCTTCTTCGTAGAGGAAGAATAGCCCATAAGGAGGACGGGCTTGTCCTTCTTTATGGTTCCCTCAAACACGACCAGCATGTTAACCACCTCTTCGAGGGTGGCTGCCAGCTTGTTCATGTTGAAGTTGACCACAAAGGGGTCGAATGCAGCAGGTAGTGAGAGGAGAAGCACATCCACAGACAGCTCATGTGGAAGTGTGATATCAAGGCCCGCCAGCTTTTCAACGAGCCCAATCATACGAACCCCATGCTCGCGGACCGAAGTCCCATCGCGCATGCGGCTCGTCATAAGCTCCTTGACAGCGGTGAACCTCTCATGTCGAGAGTTCTCCCTATACAGTTCCTTGAGATGAAAAAGTATGTCAGCAGCATACTTCGTCTTCTCAAAGCGCCGTTTCATTTCGTTGGACATCGATGCCATCACATAGCATCGAGTCTTAAGCTCGTCGTCCCACCATTGTTTAAGCGTAATCAGCTCCTCAGGGCTGATATCGGCAGGGGCTTCCTTCGGAGGGCTCTTCTCTATCTTATAAAGAAGTTTCTCCGAAGCCAACACAATGTTGAGGTTTCGAAGCCAGTCTTGGTAGTTCAGACCGATGAACTTGTTGCTATCCAGTATAGCAGCGAGTGGGTTTTTGATCGAAGACATTTTGTAAGCAGTTATACTGAAAAGAAAAACAGACATGCATCACTAACTATATATGAAAAACGCTAAGACATAAAACAAGGTCATTTAGTTTTATGAATTACCCTCCTACTATTTTAACGATTTCACCACCCTCTAATGAAATCGGGAAAGCAAGTTTCCTTAGTGGGTACACGGAGCCCAATCAAGCGATCATGGTCCCGAATAATATCAGCCAACCATGATCCTCAAAAGGTAGAGTCCAATTGCAACCGGTGCAACCTCCATGTATTCACCTCACGTCCAGTAAGGGCCCAATAATATGACGCCGATTACTATCTGTTGGGGATCCGGATCCGCCCCCCGGTCAGGCAGTGGAAGAACAAAAACAGAGAACCGGGAGGCAATCAATACGAAAAACAAATCTACATTCTACGACATTCATAGGATGTTTAGCGAGTTACCTCTCTGGCACTTGTTCCTGGCTCCAACCGGTGTTTCAAGAACCCGGCTCTTCTCGGTAGATTGCGGTAGTTACGCCAATCCGGTCCACGACCAGATCCGAGACTCCTTCGTCAGGCTGCACTAGAAGCCCTGACGAGATCAGCACGAACGAATACTCCTCGAAAAACTAGGCCGGAACGTTTTCCGGCAAAGTTGGCGGGGGCGGCGGGCGGCGCACGGCGGCGGCGTGATCGAGAGGAAGGGAGGCGGCTGTTTGCTTAGGGTTTTGGAGTTGTGTTGTGTTAATTATGAAGTTGTCATTAAGTCTAATAATAATCACAATATATAGACTTAACAATGGACTTGGACCGGCCCATCGGGCCCGGGTCCAAATGACGATATCCATTGCTGTGACTTCATCGTAACTCCGATCGTCGATCAGATCGGACCGATCGACTCAGTTTCCAAAACTGAACGTTATGATGTGAAAAACAATTTTTCAGATCATCTAACCCTAAATTGCAAAATGACCGTTTTGCCCCTCAACAGCGTCAAATCCCGGTTTGACCCCTGTTGACTTTTAGGAAGTCGCACTTCCCGAAATCAAATAGCAAAATGACCGTTTTGCCCCTCAATAGCGGGAAACCTCGGTTTGACCCCTGTTGACTTTTAGGAAGTCGTACTTCCCGAAATCCTCTTCTCGTGCTCAACATATTGAGCTGAATATCCTGGTGGGAATCTCGAATCTAGTACTTGTGTGACCCTCAATGGTTCAGGGATACAGCTAGCCGTGGGCCCACAACCATTGTGGCTCTGGAATCACAATTCCGGACCTGCCCAACGGATCATGGTAAAGCGTCTAGAAACATCGCCCCATGATCCCCTAGGTATCACTGATAGTGCCTGCAAGAACCAGTCGGTCGTGGTTAGCGTACGGTACGGTCCTTTCAATCCATATATCCCGATCAGATCAACGACCATTGGTAAATCGAGAGTCGCTAGAGATCCGATAGCTATGCATACATCTTGGAGATCGAATAGTGACATCGCGAGTGTAACTAGGTAAACACTTTTACCTAAAACACTTCTAGTACTCTGGCCAAAGATTTTCACACTATTATCCCCTCAGATAGCATAGGATATCCATGCATGTCTGCGAGCGGTGAATCCTCGACAACGATGTATCGACTCCTACATGCATCGGGGTCTCACCCAATCCCGACGCCTGGTGACCCAAAGTGAGTCGGCAAACGGGTCAAAGTGAGATGCCTATCATGTGGAGTCTCAATGACGTTTCGAGTCGTGAGGACTAATCAGTACAACCAAGACCTCGGACTTATCCACTCGACAAATGGTAACCACTTGGAAAGTCCGAAGGAGGGTAGTTCGATAGATCACCAGGTCACTACCTATCTGCATGCTCAGAACATCACAATGTCCCCTACCAATGAAACATGGTACTTCGCATCGCAGATACTAGTCTC
>KV006423.1:293978-311828 GCA_001598015.1 Dorcoceras hygrometricum
TGTAGAGTCTCAATGACGTTTCGAGTCGTGAGGACTAATCAGTACAACCAAGACCTCGGACTTATCCACTCGACAAATGGTAACCACTTGGAAAGTCCGAAGGAGGGTAGTTCGATAGATCACCAGGTCACTATCTATCTGCATGCTCAGAACATCACAATGTTCCCTACCAATGAAACATGGTACTTCGCATCGCAGATACTAGTCTCGAACTCGGGCGGCCTTATCCTCATTTTGACGGCCCAATCGACTAGGAACATGTTCAGAATGCACAGCGACTATTAGATGTGTTCCATGATAGCCGTCATACCACTATCACATCCAACATACGCTTTAGTGTATTCTAGGTCTTTACTCAACGCAATTGTAAATCATTACACACATAATGAAAGTAAAGAATGCCATATAAGAAAATGCGAATATCATATATAAAGATCGTTTGTACAAGAGTCAATAAAACCCACACGCCACAAGTTGGCTAGTTGGGCATCTACTCTAACACTATCACGTGTCAAGATGACCCATCAATGTTGAGTCGTGAAGGACGGTCCCCTTAACGTCCCCAATAATATGAGCTAACGTTAAAGGGAGTTCCAACCGACTCACAACAATTTGTCAATGACGTGTACAGCTTTCCGGCATACATAACCCCCTCAATAATATGAGCCGGGCCATGTATGCGGGTAGCATCGGCATACACCCATTGTTGATGGAAGATAGGGATAATTTAAACAGATTTAAATTCCCTTAGTTTATCGAATAAACTTTTAATCTTGATATCAGTTTTAAATCGTATTTAAAACGAGGGATTTTATTTTTGAAAATTTGGTCTCAACAATATTTTAAATCATAATTTAAAACATGCGGATTCAACATATATCAAATATATAAATAAATCTTTGGGATGATCGATCGCGAGATCTTTGCGGTCCGTGGTTGCCAATCATGGACCTGGGTCCAGTCCTAGGTGAAATGCAATATGCAATGCAATCCTATTACAATTGCTTCCAGTTTTAAAGATCTTCGGTCTTCAATATCTTTGATCGTCATGTCCACCGTCTTCAAATGTCCTCCCACTAAATCTAGTAATTTACATTTAAATTGTCATGACACATATGGGATACAAATTTGTAGAGGTGGGAACGGGCCACAAACTGACCCACTTTAAATGATATCAACAATATATTTACAACCGAAATCGCAAAACCTATAGCATACACCTAACACATTGGGCACGGCTCTCGATCATCCCAAACATGCAATCAATCTAATTAATTGACATAAATTAAATAATCAAATCATATTTGATAATTTCCTACAAAATCATATTTTAATTTTAAAATCGCATTTTATAAATAAAATCGCATTTTGTCGATAAAATCAAATTTTAATCAACAAAATCATATTTTAATTATAAAATCATATTTCATAACTAAAATCACATTTTGTATTATTAATTGCATCAAATTGGGTTTAAAACAATTTTAGACTCAAATCTCAAAAATTTCAAAATCAATTTTGGTCCGACCAAAATCGGCCCAATATCGAATATTGACCCGAAAACTTCATGGGCTGCACGGGACAGGCCCGAACAAAACCTAGAAGAAATCAGCCGTCGCAACGCTGCCGGAGACATCTCCGGACGGCGGCCGCCGCCACCACATAGCATGTGGCACTTGGCCGCACGCTCGCCGCTACGTGCACGGCATGGCCGTGCCATGCATGGCGCAGCCCGCGCATCACCGTGCGCTACACCAGCGCACGATGGCCGGCCATTTGCGCAACAGATTGCGCTGGCCGGCGCGCGATGTTGCGCTCGTGGTGGTGCCACCTTGCGCAAAAAAACTTTTTTTGTTTTGATTTCAAAAATTCGAGATCTATGCAATTCAGGCAGTAATATGTATTGAAGGATCCGAGCCTGTGCTCTGATACCACTGTAGGCGACAATGGCGGATCCAGATCCCGTTTCCCGGGGGCGCAGCAAAAGTTTAAAATTTTTTCCCCGAGATACGTTCAATACATAGAAATCAATCAATAAACCATTCATAGGGCGTTTATCGATTGTTACCTTGCTGGCGTCTAGGCGCCTGGCTCCGACCAGTTTCACGAGGAAACCGGCACTTCAAATGGTAGGCAACGGTAGATCATCAATCAGGTCCACGACCGGAAGCACGAATCTTCGTCAGCCTGCACTAGAACGACTGAAGAATTCGACACGAGCGGAATCTCCTCTTTGCGGTGACCAGAGCAAGTCCGGCGGAGCAAGGCGGCGGCGGGTGAGAAGGGGCGCGGCCGAGAGAGGAGTGGGGAGGAGGTGGGCGGCGCAAGTGTTGGCTAGGGTTGTGTTGTCAAGTTATGTTTGTGTAGCCCTAGGTCTAGCATAAGTAGACCAATGATGGGCTTTCACTAGCCCAATGGACCTGGGGCGGGCCCAGGTCCGTATGAACATTCGTTTCAACCGTACCACCGTGGCTTCATCACAATTCCGATCGACGATCAGATCGAACCGATCGACTCAGTTTCCAAAACTGAATATTATGATGCGAAAACAATTTTTCAGACCACCTAGACCAAAATAGCAGTTTAGCCCCTCAACTTTGGGAAATCGCAATTTGACCCCTGTTGACTTTTAGGAAGTCGCACTCCCTAAAATCCTCCTCCTATGCCCAACACATTGAGCTCAGTTTCCGTGCGGGAATCGTGAATCCAGTACTTGTGTGACCCTCAATGGTTCAGGGATACAGCTAGCCGTGGGCCCACAACCATTGTGACTCCGAAATCACAATTTCGGACTGACCCATGATCCCATAGGTATCACTGATAGTGCCTGCAAGAACCAGTTGGTCATGTTTAGCATACAGTACGGTCCTTTCAACACATCCCGATCAGATCAACGACCATTGGTAAATCGAGAGTCGCTAGAGATCCGATGACTATGCATACATCTTGGAGATCGAATAGTGACATCGAGAGTGTTACTAGGTAAACCCATTTACCTAAAACACATCCAGTACTCTGGCCAGACACTATTATCCCCTCAGATAGCATAGGATATCCACGCATGAAGGCGAGCGGTGAATCCTCGACAACGAAGCATCGACTCCTACATGCATCGGGACCTCACCCAATCCCGCCACCTAAAGACACCAAATGAGTTGGTAAACGGGTCAAAGTGAGGCGCCTATCACATAGAGTCTCAATGACGTTTCGAGTAGTGAGGACTAATCAGTACAACCAAGACCTCGGACTTATCCACTCGACAAATGATAACCACTTGGAAAGTTCGAACGAGGGTAGTTAGATAGATCACCAGGTCACTATCCATCTGCATGCTCAGAACATCACAATGTTCCCTACCAAATAAACATGGTACTTCACATCACAGATGCTAGTCTCAAGCTCGGGCGGCCTTATCCTTATTTTGACGGCCCAATCGACTAGGAACGATTTCAGAATACACAGTGACTATTAGATGTGTTTCATGATAGCCATCATATCCACTATCACATCTAACATACACTATGGTGCATTCTAGGTCTTTATCCAAAACAATTGTTAATATTATATAGCATAACGAAAATAAAGAATGCCATAAATAAATGCGTATTTCATAAATAAAGATTGTCATATACAAGGGTCTATAAAACCCACACGCCACAAGTTGGCTAGTTGGGCATCTACTCTTATAGAAATATGGTTAAAGACAATCCAGCTTGGGAGCAGCTGAGAACAAAGAGCAGAATCAAGCTGGTTAAGGTCAAACCAGCTCAACGAACTGAACAGGAAGAAGGGCAGAGATCAAGAGCAGTTGGATGAGAAGCAAACCAGCTTGAAGAAGAAACCAGCTGAAATACCAACTCCAGAAAAATCAATCTGGTCAATCAAATCAGTTTGAACAATCCACGAAGACCAACTTAATTTTTTCTGTCAGGCCCCGTGCTAATTACTCAAGATTACAGCACAATTAAGCACATAATCACGGAAGCATAAAACAGGGCTTAAAAATTTTTCGAAATAATATGGGCCTGAACTCAAAATATCGATACTCAAAATATGAGTTAACTCAAACTCAAACAAAACAGGTAACATCAAATCTCAATTCAAAAATAGATCCCCAATACATAAAACATGGGCATCCCCCGGTTCAATACATACTAAAATAACTGGGACTCAAGGAAAACGGGGATACGACCAGCTGGCACTCCACTCTGTCCATCTTGGTTACCTGTAGATCCTGCAAATGGGTAACACAGACCCAAACAACACAAAAGCAGGAAAAAAAATACGAGGTCAAGCCTAAGTACGAAGATCTATCAAAACAGCTAATCATGCAACATGCTATAAATCAATGCTATGAAATGCATGAGGGCTATCAAGGATCGGATAGCTAGACCAGTGTATCAACTGGCAAATCATCTCAGTCGGCCTCTATACCTGCACGATGTATCAACAGGGGAAATCATCGGTCCGTGATCTTCAGAGCCCGTCAGCCCATCACAGCTCGGTGGTATTCAGACACAACCAATCAGTCAGTCACCACTCTGATGATAGCGTTGGACTTTTCAGGCACAACTCATCAGTCAGCCAGTCGCAACGTGGCTTTCAATCAGGTCATGAATCAATCTGTCAAGCTCAATATGTATGCATGTATGCCAATATTTCATATCAAACTCCTACATGCATAATTTACGCAAAAACAGAGCATAAAATCAATCAAATATTCAGCAACTGCTTCACGTAATTCACATCATCAAATCAACAGATTTCATAACATCAATTACAGCCATGTCCACGCTCAAAGCTGATCGAGCTGCTCAATTCGTACCTTCAACGGCTGATTTCTACCTCAACAGATATAACAAGGCACGGCAATTCCAACCAGCGCCAACCAGATTTCACCTGGCTCCCTCAACCACGGCAGAAACTATCCTGAATCTCAAATATGTTAAGGAAACTCAACTCAGTTCATATCTAGCTCAAATCTGAACTTCAATACATAATTTCCTACGGCGTAGAACTCGAATCCGGTTCTACCTCTAAACAAAGTACTAACATCCAATACTAAGCTTAGAACAGTAGGAATTCCTTACCCAGAAGCTGAAACCAGCGGAAGAACTATCAATTCCACTGTACGAAGAAACCAGCAACTTCGCGATCCTCTCCAAGGTCGTTCTACAGCCTCAACTGGGTAACAATTGGAAGAGCAACTCACAAGGAATCCAGCGCCACCAAAATCATCGAATTCAAAGGCTGAAATCGATGAAGATCGAAGGGCGAAATGATCGAGTGAACAGTAGCTAGAACGAGGGTTTGGGATTGGAGATAAGAAATATCGGGTTCAGAATAATTCTAAGTGTCGATCAACACTTATCTATATCTCTCTCAATCCACCAGCTGCTGCTCACCAAAATCAGCAGACATCGAAACAGTAGGTATCTTACAACAGACACCAGCGGTTGCTCACAACAGATATCAGCTCTTCCTCTCAACGAAACCAGCAGCAACCATCAGACGTTTCATTCGCAAAAGAATATCAAAACGACGCCGCATCAACTAATCAAAACGACACCGCATCGCTCCAGCAGCTGACAACAGATTCCTTGCAAAACAACCAGCAGCTGGTCGCGCTAATTAACTCAAACGACGACGTAAAAGGACACGTCATCATTGCTGCTAACAGCTGATCAAAAGCGTTACACTCAAAACGCTACGTTTTAACCTATCAAAACGACGTCGCCTCTCACCAGCGACTGGTTCCTCAAACCAACGGATGGTCATTCAGCTGGGACAATTCCTCACAACGCAACAGCTGATAGCGCTACAATTCAGCAGTCAACACCAAAAAGTTGACCAACACGTGTCGCTTTCTCGTTAATCCTCGCACCCGCGCAACTGCTGCCAGCAGATAACTCTTCAAGCGCTACTACTGAATAGCGAAACGATGACGCATCACTCCCGTGCCATTAACAACTGCTCAAATAAATCAGCTGGTACTATAGTACCGTTGACTCGCGTTGACAACTGGTTCCTCGCATTAGCGCTACGTCTGATTTCACAAACGACAGTGTATTACTCATACGCCACCAACAGCTGATAACAGACTTCATCAACTCGCGCAACTGCTGAATTCTACTGGAATCAGATTCATTTCGCAAAACCCTCAAAATTCCCTCGATTGATCCCAAATCAATTCAATAATCACTAATCTAAAATCTGATTCCTCACAGGTTCAAACTGATCTGCTACGTCCTGTTCACATCAAGAACAGATTGACAGAGCTCGAAGTGACCAAAGGCTGCAGAATCACCGATGAACAGAGCTCAAGACAAATAAAGCCTGCAACGCATTAAATGCCAAAGGACACAAAGTACATATGCGTCAGAAGACTTTTCAGAACGGCTACATCTTTCCAACGGATATATCCAAGCATAGGCTTTATAAAGAGGCGCAATGAAATAGATTGAAGACATGCGCCATAACAGTGAGAGTGTGTTGCGCAAATCCGAAAAGAAAACACTTGAAGACGCACAACACTTGATCTGGGGAGATAGCAGAAAACCAGCTCAATCCAGGAGCACTTCCCAGAGTGTGTGAGATTTAATTCATTGAGAGATTGTGCTTACACTGTAAATCTCACACACACACATTCACTCATATTCGAGACTTGAGCGAAATAGATAAAGATTGAATGTGATTCAAATACTCTCCATTGTAGTCTTTGGAAAGAGACGTTAAACAAGTCTAGTTGTCTTTCGCACTGAGACGTTAAAGAAGTGTGTGTAGCCTTTCTCACTGAGGCGTTAAATAAGTGAAGTTAGTCACACAGCTTGCAGGATGGTGTGCAATGGGTAGAAGCTAGGAGTTATTGCGACTGCGGGTCGTAGGAGTGGGTTGCAGCGGGGGTCGTTGTAATCACAGTCTTCTAGTGGATCCTTCCCGTGGCGGAAGAAGGGGAGATGTGGGAGATTGATGTGACGCCCAAACCCCCATGGGAGTCACGTGATAAAAGGAAAATAGAAGGGCTGAATAATAAATAGAACAAGCTGTGTCAGGCCCCGTGCTAATTACTAACAATTAACACATAATAAGCGCAAAAACACGGAAGCTTAAAATCAGGGCTTAAAAATTTTTCGAAATACAATGAGCCTGAACTTCAAATCATACATTCAAAATATCGATAATCAAAATATAAGTTAACTCCAACTCATACAAACAGATAACAACCTACATCAAATCAAAGACCGATCCCCAATACATAAAAACACAGGGCATCCCCCGGTTCAATACATATCATAATTATAACTGGGACTCAGGGACGAGGGGATCGACCAGCTGAACTTCCACTCGGTCCAGCTTGGTTACCTGTAGTTCCTGCAAATGGGCAACACAGACGCAACCAAAAACAAAAGCAGGAAACAAGTACGAGGTCAAGCCTCAGTACGAAGAGCTATCTAAAAACAGCTAAAACATAGCAACATGCTATAATCAATGCTATGAATGCATGAGGGCTATCAAGAAATCGGATAGCTAGACCAGTCTATCAACTGGCAACTCAAATCAAGCCTCTATACCACGCACAGCCAATCAGCCGGTGGAAATCATCGGTCTGTGATCATCGGGGCCCGTCAGCCCATCACAGCTCGGTGGTAGACACTCGAATCCGGTAGTCACCACTCCGACGATAGCGTTGGACTTTTCGGGCACGACTCAACAGTCGGCCAGTCACAACGTGGCACCCAATCAGGTAATTAAATCAATCTATCAATTCAGGCTCAAGATGTATGCATGAATGCCATTCAATATCAATGCTTAATGCATACAATTCATAATACGTGCAAACAGAATGTATAGCTCAAGCAATTCATCAAACTGTTCCACGTAAACACATAGCAGCAAAGTCACGGATTTCAAAACATTGAAATATAGACATGTTCACGCTCAAAGCTGCTAAGGGCTGCTCAATCGTACCTCGAATCCACAAATTCTACCTCACAAATTCGAACAGGGCACGACAGCACTCACGACCAGAAACCAGCAGCTTTCGCGATCTTCTCCAAGGTCGTTCTGCAGCTTCAAATGGGTAGCAATCAAAAGAGAAGTTCACAGGGAACCTAGCGCCACCGAAATCACTCAAATCTTCGGTGGAGAACGACGAAAATCTAGGGAAGAAATGTCTCGGTGAACAGTAGCTCTACGAGGGTTTGAGAAAGAAAAGATAAGGAATGGCTGGCTCAAAAAAATTCTAAGTGTCGATCAACACCTCTATATATATACATCTCAAATCTCTCGACTGCTACTCACCAATCCAGTCGTCTTGAACCGTAGTAATCTTACGACTGGCACTCATGCTTCCTACAACAAACCAGACGCAACAATCCAGTCGCAACTATCCAGTCGCAACAATCCAGTAGCAAGGCGCTAAACCAAAAGCTGGTAGACTCCTCACAACTGGTACCAGACGCAATCCTCGAAACGCAGCGTTTCAACTTAACCAGACGACGTCGCGTTGCTCCCTCGACTGGTTCCTCAATTCCACAGCTGGTCACCCAGTCGCAATATTCAAAATACGGAGTTTAACTAAATCAAACGACGCCGTTACTCACGCGAGTATCGCTACCAGTAGCTGCTCACCCAGTCGCAACACAATTCCTCCCGTGACTGGTTCTTCAATTCATCGACTGGTCATTCTCTCACGAGCGCAACGACTTCCAGACACAACACAAGCGCAACGACTGATTTTCCATTTCCACCAGCTGCAAGCTACAATAACCATCAAATTCCAAATCCTACCAGTCGTTGGCTACAGTACGGTTGATTCAATACTTGGAGGAATTCGACAACTCTATATCTTCAAAATTCACGTGGCTAAACCCAAACAATAAAATTAACCACTAATCTAAATCTGAATCCTCACATTCTCCCCACCTTAAGGGATTTCATCCTCGAAATAAAAGGTAAGCTCAGGGAAGAAAACAATCAATCATGCAAATCAACACCAGCAGCTACTCAAGTTCGAAGCTAAAACCAGAAGTTTACCTGGAAATGTTGCACGATCAGTGCTCAAACAGATGAGGCCAATCCTGCCGCATCTTTTTCTCAACCTCCCAGGTCGCTTCTTCTCGACCATGCTTGCTCCATTGGACCATCACCAATGGAATTATCTTGTTTCTCAGCTGCTTCTCCTTCCTATCCAAGATCTGAACCGGATATTCGACATAACTTAAGGCAGAATCCAGCTCAACTTCGTCAGTTCTCAAAACATGGGACGGATCCGGCTCATACTTTCTCAACATTGACACATGAAACACGTCATGCATCGCGGATAACTCCTCGGGTAGCCTCAGTCTATAATCCAATTGTCCAATCCTATCGATAATCTCAAAGGGACCAACGAATCTGGGAGCCAATTTGCCTCTAAATCTGAATCTCATCATGCTCTTGAAAGTAGAGATCTTGAGAAACACACGATCGCCAACCTCAAACTCTAACGGTCGACGTCTACGGTTCGCATAGCTAGAGAAACGGTCTTGAGCAGCCTTCATTCGACTCCGAATCAAGTCAATTTGATCCTTCATGTGCTGAACAAACTCCGGTGTAGAAAGCTGTCTCTCGCCAACTTCTTCCCAACAAATCAGGGATCTGCACTTTCGACCATACAATGCCTCAAACGGAGCCATTCCAATAGTGACTTGGTAGCTGTCCTCAAACTCTAACGGGTCACGTCTACGGTTCGCATAGCTAGAGAAACGGTCTTGAGCAACCTTCATTCGACTCCGAATCAAGTCAATTTGATCCTTCATGTGCTGAACAAACTCCGTTGTAGAAAGCTGTCTCTCGCCAACTTCTTCCCAACAAATCGGGGATCTGTACTTTCGACCATACAATGCCTCAAGCGGAGCCATTCCAATAGTGACTTGGTAGCTGTTGTTATACGAAAACTCCACCAAGGAAAGTGAATCCTGCCAGCCACCGCTGAAATCCATCACTACCGCTCGCAGCATATCCTCTAAAGTTTGGATAGTCCGCTCAGACTGTCCATCTGTCTGTGGGTGATAGGCTGTGCTCATCGCCAATCTCGAACCCATTGCTGCTTGTAGACTATTCCAAAATCGGGAAGTGAACCTCGGATCTCTGTCGGACACTATCGAAACCAGAACTCCATGCAATCTAACCACATGGTCGATGTACAACTTCGCCATCTTTTTCATCTAACACCTCACATCATAGGGAATGAAATGGGCTGACTTCGAGAGTCTATCGATCACAACCCAGATCGCATCGCATCCCCTACTCGATCGAGGTAGATGAGTCACGAAATCCATGGCGATGTGCTCCCAATTCCATTGGGGCACCTCTAACCTCTGGAGCAATCCACCAGGTCTCATTCTCTCGGCCTTGACCTGTTGGCAATTCAAACATCTAGCAACAAAAGCCGAAATGTCGCTCTTCATACCTGCCCACCAGTAGTGAGACTTCAAGGCATGGTACATCTTTCTTTCGCCCGGATGCACACTGTACCGGCTACAATGCGCTTCATTCATGAGGGTCTCTTTCAAATCAATCAGGTTCGGAACTACTAATCTCCCTCTGAATCTCAAACATCCATCAGAAGCAACAGAGAAATCATCAGACTGACCTGACTGCGCCTTAATCCTCAACTCATGGATATAGGGGTCGGTCCTCTGCGCCTCCCTGATGTTCATCACAATCTGCGGTTCCACCTGAAGAGAAGAAACAAAGAAATACTGATCACCCGGCTGGAATCGCCAACCAGACGTACTTAACTCCTCATGAACTTTCGAAATACTCAAGGATGCCAACATATCAGGCTGGGTCTTTCTGCTCAAAGCGTCGGCTACTAAGTTCACACGCCCAGGCTGATATTGAATCTCACAATTGAAGTCCTTAAGCAATTCCATCCACCGTCGCTGCCTCATGTTCAAATCCGACTGCGTGAAGATATATTTCAGGCTTTTGTGGTCGGTGTACACCACAAATTCTTCACCATAGAGATAATGCCGCCAAATCTTCAAGGCAAATACTATCGCAGCCAACTCCAAATCATGAACCGGGTACCTCGTCTCGTGAGGCTTCAGCTGTCGAGACGCATACGCGATCACGTACCCGTTCTGCATCAAAACACACCCTAAACCATTCAGAGAATCATCGGAGCACACAACAAATCCTCCGGAGCCAGACGGTAGGGCCAAGACAGGTGCAGTAGTAAACTTCTCCTTCAACTTCTGAAAATTGTACTCGCACTCATCAGTCCATACAAATCTCTTATCTTTCTGAGTCAACTGCGTCATAGTCCTGGCTATCGAAGAAAACTTCTCAATGAAATGCCTATAGTAGCCGGCCAACCCCAAGAAACTACGGATCTCTGAAACGTTTCGAGGTCTCTCCCAGTTAAGCACTGCTTCGACCTTGCTCGGATCTATAGAAATACCTTGTGCTGAAATCATGTGACCCAAAAAGATAATCCTGTCGAGCCAAAACTCGCACTTGCTGAATTTGGCATAGAGCTGCGAGTCTCTCAATATCTGCAATACTAGTCTCAAATGCTCCTTGTGCTCTCTCTTGCTCCTCGAGTACACCAAGATGTCATCTATGAAGACGATTACGAACCGATCGATATACTCGCTGAAGACGCGATTCATCAAATCCATAAAGACAGCGGGGGCATTCGTCAATCCAAACGGCATGACAAGAAACTCAAAATGACCCATATCGAGTCCGAAGGCTGGCTTTGCAACGTCAGCGTTAACCAGAGCGCAAATCAATCTTCGAGTAAACCACTGATCCCTGCAACTGATCGAACAAGTCATCAATCCTCGGCAAAGGATACTTGTTTTTCACCGTTGCTTTATTCAACTGTCTAAAGTCCACACACATCCTCATAGTGCCATCTTTATTTTTCACAAATAGAATCGGAGCTCCCCAAGGTGACATGCTCGATCTGATGAAGCCTTTCTCCAAGAGATCACTCAACTGTTCCTTCAGCTCTTTCAACTCTGCGGGCGCCAACGGGTAAGGAGCTCTAGAAATCGGGGCGGTACCGGGCACCAACTCAATACTGAAGTCGATCTCGCGTCGAGGAGGGAATCCAGGAATCTCATCTGGAAACACGTCGGGAAACTCTCGAACGACGGGGATGTCGCGCAACTCTAATCGCTGCTCCTGGGAACTATCAAGTGCGTAGATCATGAATCCTGCATTACCTAGCGATAGCAGGCTAAACATCTCCATAGCGGACACTAGGGGAATCTTCGACCTCGAATCCGTGCCGTAGAAATCCCACCTCTCACCCGTATCAGGGCGAAATCTCACCACAGGGTGTAAGTAATCAACTGTATCCTTATAGCTAGATAATACGTCCATTCCCAAAATACAGTCGAAATCTCTAATTCCCAATACAATCAGATTGCTCACCAAAACATGCTCATCAAACCTAATCAGGCAATCTACCACCACCTCTCGAGACCACAGATTCACACCAGCAGGGGTGGACACAGAAACAACATCACACAGTGGGGAAGAACTCAACCCACACTCAAACAAAAACATCTCAGATATAAAAGAGTGTGATGCACCAGTGTCAAACAAAACTCTCGCAGGATAATCATAAATAGAGCATGTACCTATAATCACCATGCCCGGCGTCTCCTCAGCCTGATCCAACGACAAGGCGTTCGCCTGCGCCTGCTGGGGAATCTGAAACGGGGGTCGGGAAGGTCCTCCAAAACGAGACGGCTCACGAGGCTGAAAACTAGATCGCTGGAACTGCGCAAAAGGTTGCTGTCGCTGAGAAGAACCACTAGCTGAACCCTGCTGCGACTGACCAGTAGATCGCCCTCCAATCAAAGGACACGCTCTAGCAAAATGTCCCGGCTGAACACAAAGATGGCAGAGTCCTCTAACTCCACGACACTCCGAAGTCTCGTGTCTCCCTCCGCACTGATTACAAAATCCGCCGCCAGAACCACCACCTGAACCACTGCCAAAACCCGAGTTCACGGAACCAGAGGAACTCGAGTGACCCTTCTTCTTGAATTGCTTCCCTCGCGGTCGGAACTGCTGGCGACTCGACTGCTGTGACCCCTGAGGAGATTGATACGACTGCGACACTGCCTGAGCTGGCTGAGAAGCACGCGCGGTCGTCTGATGCACTGGAGCCTCAGGATCCATCAAACTCTCCTCAATATCCACTGCATTGTTCACAGCTTCCATGAAAGTCGCCGAGGACCCAGACAACACCATCCGATAAAGGTCAGGTCTCAAGGCCTTCAAGAACTTGTTCCTCTTCGTTCGCTCTTGATTCGCCACAGCTGGAACGTACACTAGAAGCGCAGAAAACCGCCTCGCATACTCGGCCACACGCATATCACCCTGCTTCAGGTTATCAAAATCGCGCTCTCGGCTGGCGAAATAGGACTCTGGAGTGTATTCCCGTCGAAAAGCCTCATAGAAACCATCCCAGGTGAGCACCATCCCATTATCACGAAGCATCCTAGAAGTACCCCTCCACCAGCGCTGCGCATCCTCTCGCAACTGCAGCACTGCCAACTTCAGTCTCTTTTCCGGAGCGTACTCCAAGGTATCAAATAATTCCTCCATCTGGAAGAGCCACGCCTCGGCCCTAGCACCACCCTCAACAGAGGCAATCAAAATCAAATCAAACTCTGTGCCTAGACTCGAGTGTGATCAAAAGAAATCGAGCTTATCCCAGTTTAAGCTCTGATACCAAAAATGTCAGGCCCCGTGCTAATTACTAACAATTAACACATAATAAGCGCATAAACACGGAAGCTTAAAATCAGGGCTTAAAATTTTTTCGAAATACAATGAGCCTGAACTTCAAATCATACATTCAAAATATCGATAATCAAAATATAAGTTAACTCCAACTCATACAAACAAATAACAACCTACATCAAATCAAAGACCGATCCCCAATACATAAAAACACAGGGCATCCCCCGGTTCAATACATATCATAATTATAATTGGGACTCAGGGACAAGGGGATCGACCAGCTGAACTTCCACTCGGTCCAGCTTGGTTACCTGTAGTTCCTGCAAATGGGCAACACAGACCCAACCAAAAACAAAAGCAGGAAACAAGTACGAGGTCAAGCCTCAGTACGAAGAGCTATCAAAACAGCTAAACATGCAAAATGCTATAATCAATGCTATGAATGCATGAGGGCTATCAAGAAATCGGATAGCTAGACCAGTCTATCAACTGGAAACTCAAATCAAGCCTCTATACCACGCACAGCCAATCAGCCGGTGGAAATCATCGGTCCGTGATCATCGGGGCCCGTCAGCCCATCACAGCTCGGTGGTAGACACTCGAATCCGGTAGTCGCCACTCCGACGATAGCGTTGGACTTTTCGGGCATGACTCAATAGTCGGCCAGTCACAACGTGGCACCCAATCAGGTAATCAAATCAATCTATCAATTCAGGCTCAAGATGTATGAATGAATGCCATTCAATATCAATGCTTAATGCATACAATTCATAATACATGCAAACAGAATGTATAGCTCAAGCAATTCATCAAACTGTTCCACGTAAACACATAGCAGCAAAGTCACGGATTTCACAACATTGAAATATAGACATGTTCACGCTCAAAGCTGCTAAGGGCTGCTCAATCGTACCTCGAATCCACAAATTCTACCTCACAAATTCGAACAGGGCACGACAGCACTCACGACCAGAAACCAGCAGCTTTCGCGATCTTCTCCAAGGTCGTTCTGCAGCTTCAAATGGGTAGCAATCGAAAGAGAAGTAAAAAAATTCTAAGTGTCGATCAACACCTCTATATATATACATCTCAAATCTCTCGACTGTTGATCACCAATCCAGTCGTCTTGAACCGTAGGAATCTTACGACTGGCACTCATGCTTCCTACAACAAACCAGACGCAACAATCCAGTCGCAACTATCCAGTCGCAACAATCCAGTCGCAAGGCGCTAAACCAAAAGCTGGTAGACTCCTCACAACTGGTACCAGACGCAATCCTCGAAACGCAGCGTTTCAACTTAACCAGACGACGTCGCGTTGCTCCCTCGACTGGTTCCTCAATTCCACAGCTGGTCACCCAGTCGCAATATTCAAAACGTGGAGTTTAACTAAATCAAACGACGTCGTTACTCACGCGAGTATCGCTACCAGTAGCTGCTCACCCAGTCGCAACACAATTCCTCCCACGACTGGTTCTTCAATTCATCGACTGGTCATTCTCTCACGAGCGCAACGACGGCCAGACGCAACACAAGCGCAACGACTGATTTTTCCATTTCCACCAGCTGCAAGCTACAGTAACCATCAAATTCCAAATCCTACCAGTCGTTGGCTACAGTACGGTTGATTCAATACTTGGAGGAATTCTACAACTCTATATCTTCAAAATTCACATGGCTAAACCCAAACAATAAAATTAACCACTAATCTAAATCTGAATCCTCACAAGCTGTATTGCCTTGCTCAAAAGAAAAATCAAAATACAACCGTTGGCGCCAAGAAGATAAAAACAGATTTCATTACAATTTTAAAGTACAAAATGCGAAGTCGCGATATTACAACTACTGAACTCTACTTGAATTCATCTTTGTTATAACGGATCTCAATACAGATTTGACTAAGATCAAAGACAACAAAAATAGAAAATACAAAATGAACATCGCGGAAACGCAGGCCTTCGATAAACACTAACACACCGCTACTGGTTCAAACTCCACCTCCCATCTTCTCCGATGCTGACTCACCTGCACCAAGAAAGCTAGTGAGCCTAGGGGCTCAGCAAGCAAAACCGAGGGTAACAAAGCACAATATGCAAGTATAAAACATAAGATATCACAGTTTAAAGGAAGTCGTGAAGCATCATTCGTCGTAAACATCTGTTCTGGGAATAAGTTCAAATCCCAGCGTTAACATTTTTATTAGACTTATGGCTCAGAAGCTCTACTTAGGTCCCATTGCACTCGATCGAATGACTAATGATATCAGTTACAATATGGTGAAATCTCACCCAATATGAAGGGGCAACCAACCTCTCGTCAGCTGCTCACCCTTACAATATGAACCATGTGTTAACTTTGCCATAAATCCTAAAGTCTGAACATTTTCTTCTTTTAAACAATTTCTGGAATGAATTCAGATCTTAACATCAGGGTTCACTTCATTTTTGAATCATTTTCCATCTAAACATTTTTCACTGAGCATCCAGTTGAGACATAGGAAACCAGTGTTAGATAAAACGATCAAAGGATACAATCAGTCGTTGGGGCAACAAGTTGTTGGGTACATGTCGATGGTCAACACAATTAATCGAGTCAACAGAATAATATTAGAACAACCAGACGTCGGGTAAGGACAATCAGCCGTTGAAACAAATCCATACGTTGGATGTGAATCAGCAGTGAGGCACTTAGGGGAAGGAATCAGTTGCAACATAGGAACCAGTCGCAAGAAACAGTAACCAGTCGCAAGCAACAGTAGCCAGTCGCAAGCAACAGTAACCAGTCGCAAGCAAACCAGTCGCAAGCAACAGTAACCAGTCGCAAGCAAACCAGTCGCAAGCAACAGTAACCAGTCGCAAGCAACAGTAACCAGTCGTTGGTTATGAAATGCGAGATGAACAATAAACCAGCTGTTGATTATGAAATGCGAGATGAACAGTAAACCAGCTGTTGGTTATGAAATGCGAGATGAAAACCAGCTGTTGATTATGAAATGCGAGATGAACAGTAAACCAGCTGTTGGTTATGAAATGCGAGATGAACAGTAAACCAAACCAGAATTATGAAATGCGAGATGAACAGTAAACCAGCTGTTGGTTATGAAATGCGAGATGAACAATAAACCAGCTGTTGATTATGAAATGCGAGATGAACAGTAAACCAGCTGTTGGTTATGAAATGCGAGATGAACAATAAACCAGCTGTTGATTATGAAATGCGAGATGAACAGTAAACCAGCTGTTGGTTATGAAATGCGAGATGAACAATAAACCAGCTGTTGATTATGAAATGCGAGATGAACAGTAAACCAGCTGTTGGTTATGAAATGCGAGATGAACAATAAACCAGCTGTTGATTATGAAATGCGAGATGAACAGTAAACCAGCTGTTGGTTATGAAATGCGAGATGAACAATAAACCAGCTGTTGATTATGAAATGCGAGATGAACAGTAAACCAGCTGTTGGTTATGAAATGCGAGATGAACAATAAACCAGCTGTTGATTATGAAATGCGAGATGAACAGTAAACCAGCTGTTGGTTATGAAATGCGACGGCTGTTTGTAGAACTGGTACTACAACATCACGAATAACATCCACGATATCAGAATATACCTATCAACCCAGATTTAGTTCTGGTTCGATTATCATTTCCAACTTCATGGAGTCAAATTCAGACATTGCCATTCACCAGAGAGAAGAAGAACATCACAATTTACATGAGTTGAATTTGAAATGCTCAGCGTTTTAAAATCAACATCATCAACTTCGTAAAATACATTTGAGTTCCAAACATAATCCACTGTGAACCCGAACATTAAACATACGTTATAATATCAGCAGAACATGAGCAAAGGCTGATATTAGACATAGCTTAGGCAATAATCACGAAATGAAGCGAGAACAATAAATATGCTTTCATAGCGTAGCAATAATCAGATTTACTTGCCTCAATAAGAAGGAATCACGAGATACAGCAGATCACGAACAGAGAGTCTTCCCAAGCGCAACGATGAGCTTCCTATTTTCTTTGATACCAAAAAATGGATATTTTCTTGCAAAGAAATTAACTTATAGTCCATGTACCATAGGCATG
>KV006423.1:322609-332762 GCA_001598015.1 Dorcoceras hygrometricum
AGCTGTTGGTTATGAAATGCGAGATGAACAATAGACTAGCTGTTGGTTATGAAATGCGAGATGAACAGTAAACCAGCTGTTGGTTATGAAATGCGACAGTTGATTGTAGAACTGGTACTACAACATCACGAATAACATCCATGATATCAGAATTTACCTATCAACCCAGATTTAGTTCTGGTTCGACTAGTATTTCCAACTTCATGGAGTCAAATTCAGACATTGCCATTCACCAGAGAGAAGAATAACATCACAATTTACATGAGTTGAATTTGAAATGCTCAGCGTTTTAAAATCAACATCATCAACTTCGTAAAATACATTTGAGTTCCAAACATAATCCACTGTGAACCCGAACATTACAAATTCACCTATCAAACCAGACTTAGTTCTGGTTCGACTAGCACTTCCAACTTCGTGGAGTCAAATTCGGACGCTTTCATTCACCAGAGAAAAGAAGAACATCATAATCTCTATGAGTTGAAAATCTGAAATGCTCAGCGTTTTAAAATCAACATCAACTTCGTAAAATACATTTGAGTTCCAAACATAATCCACTGTGAACCCGAACATTAAACATACGTTCAGTAGAACATGAGCAAAGGCTGATATTCAACATAGCTTAGGCAAGAATCACGAAATGAAGCGAGAACAATACATATGCTTTTATGGCGTAGCAATAATCAGATTTACTTGCCTCAATAAGAAGGAATCACGAAATATAGCAGATCACGAACAGAGAGTCTTCCCAAGCGCAACGATGAGCTTCCTATTTTCTTTGATGCAAAAATGGATATTTTCTTGCAAAGGAATGAACTTATAGTCCATGTACCACAGACATGGGAGTCTGATTTGTAACAGGGGAAAAACACTCAAGTAGGCATGGTAAACCAGGCGTACTTCAGAAAATTTTACTTAAAATTCCCTGTCAATGTTTTGATTTGTAAATGTACTACACAAAAGCTGAAATTTAACCATTCTCCCATCCAAAACCATTTTATTTGTAAAGTTTTAAAATTGCATTGGCTACGCTCGGGTGACAACTGATCGGACCTCTGTACCTTATGAAATCTAAGAAATTAGAAATCAGCTACTTGGACAAATAAACAATGCTGAAATCTGAAATTAGAAATGGTTCCTCAATTTATAAGGATTAGAATTTTTGGTCCTATGGATTTTGGGGCGTTACAACTCTACCCACCTTATTAAAATTTCGTCCTCGAAATTTACTTACCGAACAAATCTGGGTAACGACTATGCATATCAGCTTCCGTTTCCCATATAGCTTCTCGTTCGGTTTGATTCGACCACTGAACTTTAACCATTGGTATGCTACGGTTCCTGAGTTTTCAAATCTCTCTAAGAAGGATCTTCTCTGGTCTCTCTTCATAGCTCAAATCTGGTGTTAAATGAACCGGTTCAGCAGTCAATATATGCGATGGGTGGGGAACGTACTTTCTTAAGGCTGATACATGAAATACATTATGCACTGAGGATAGATGAGGCGGCAGTGCTAATCGATAGGCCAATGTTCCTACTCTGTCCAGTATCTCGTAGGGACCTATATACCTGGGACTCAATTTTCCCTTCTTTTCAAAACGCGTCACTCCCTTCATTGGAGCCACTTTTAAAAAGACGTGATCACCAACGTCAAAACTTAGTTCCCTTCGTCTATTGTCTGCATAGCTCTTTTGTCTGCTTTGAGCAGCTTTCATCCTTTCCTTAATTCTTCTAACAACATTCACGGTTTGTTCCACCAGATCTGGTCCTAGACCATCTCGCTCTCCTATCTCATCCCAATGAAGAGGCGTTCTACATTTACGTCCATATAGAGCTTCGTATGGCGCCATTTGGATGGAAGCTTGGAAACTGTTGTTATACACAAATTCCACTAACGGCGGTTTCAAATCCCAACTTTCTGAGAAATCTATAATACATGCTCTGAGTAAATCCTCTAAAATCTGGATCACTCTTTCTGATTGTCCATCGGTTTGGGGGTGAAAGGCGGTACTAAATGTCAACTTTGTTCCCAAAGTGTGATGTAGACTTCTCCAAAATGCAGACGTGAACTTGGAATCCCTATCAGACACGATCGACAATGGAACACCGTGAAGTCTGATGATTTATTTCACATACAACTCTGCATATCTACTCACGTCGTAGGTTGTCTTCACCGGCAGGAAGTGAGCAGATTTTGTAAGCCTATCTATAAAAACCCAAATAGAATTATAACCTTGGGCAGTTCTAGGCAAACCAGTCACGAAGTCCAAAGCAATACATTCCCACTTCCACTCTGGAATGGGCAACGGCTTCAACAACCTAGCTGGTCTTTGGTGCTCGGCCTTCACCAGCTGACAAGTTAAACATTCCTAGACAAATTTGGCGATGTCTCGTTTCATCCCTGGCCACCAGTACAACTGCTGGAGATCTTTATACATCTTAGTGGTTCCGGGATGCGCAGAATATGGAGTTGTATGGCACTCTGGAATGGGCAACGGCTTCAACAACCTAGCTGGTCTTTGGTGCTCGGCCTTCACCAGCTGACAAGTTAAACATTCCTAGACAAATTTGGCGATGTCTCGTTTCATCCCTGGCCACCAGTACAACTGCTGGAGATCTTTATACATCTTAGTGGTTCCGGGATGCGCAGAATATGGAGTTGTATGGGCCTCTGCCAACACATCCGATCGCAAGGTTCCTGCTTGAGGCACCCAAATTCTTCCCTGAAATCTGATTATCCCTCCTTCTGAGAAATAGAGGTTGCTGCCTCTTTCTTTATCCTGCTTTATCCACTTCTGGAGTTTCTCATCGATTAATTGCCCTTCACGGATCTGGTCCAACAGATTTGATCTTACAGTGATATCTGCCAAAACTATGGAGCTACCGCTGGGCACTATCTCTATACCAGATTTCTCCACTTCATAAGCCAAAGGTCTTTGGACTGACAGCTGGGCTACACCAACAGATTTTCTACTTAGAGCATCAGCTACAACGTTGGCTTTTCCTGGGTGATAGCTGATGGTGCAGTCATAATCCTTTACCAACTCTAGCCATCTCCTCTGCCTCATGTTTAATTCTTTTTGGGTGAAGAAGTATTTCAGGCGTTTGTGATCTGTGAATATCTCACATTTCTCTCCATACAAATAATGCCTCCAGATCTTTAAGGCGAACACAACTGCTGCCAGCTCCAAGTCGTGAGTGGGATAATTCCTTTCGTGATTTTTCAACTGCCTGGAAGCGTAGGAAATTACTCTACGATCTTGCATCAAAACAGCTCCTAATCCCAACTTCGACGCATCTGTGTAGATGACAAGTTTCCTTTGATCGGATGGCATCGTTAACACAGGATCCTCAATCAATGCCTGCTTCAATTTCTCAAAGCTGATTTGGCAGTTGGGGGTCCATTCAAATTTGCTCAACTTTCTCGTCAGCGAGGTTAAGGGAAGAGATACCTTCGCAAATCCCTTAATAAAGCGCCTGTAATAACCAGCTAACCCCAGAAAACTCCTAACTTCTGAAACAGATGTTGGTATCGGCCAGTCGCGAACGGCTTCCACCTTCGATGGGTCTACTTCCAATTGTTGGCGAAGGTGGCGGATCCGGATCCCGTTTCCCGGGGGCGCAGCGGAAGTTAAAAGTTTTGCCCCGAGATACGTTCAATACATTAAAACTAATCAATAAACCATTCATAGGGCGTTTATCGATTGTTACCTTGATGGCTTCTAGGATCCTAGCTCCGACCAGTTTCACAGGGAAACCGGCACTTCAAAAGATAGGTGGCAGTAGATCGTCTAATCAGGTCCACGACCGGAAGCGCGATTCCTTCGTCAATCTACACTAGAAGATCTGAAGGATTTTAGCATGATCAGATTCTCCTCGTCGCACTGATCGGAACAAATCCGACCACGTGAAATTCGGGCGGCGGCAGCGGCGGGCGACGGGCGGCGGCGTTGGGCGGTCGGCGGCGGCGAGGTAGAGGAGGAGAGGGGCGGCCGAGGATTGGAGGCTAGGGTTTGTGTAGTTGTAAGTTGTGATTAAAGCCCTAGGTCATATCAACAGATAGACCTATGATGGGCTTGAACCGGCCCATTGGACTTGGGTCAGGCCCAAGTCCATATGAACATTCGGTTCATTTAAATCACTGCGGTTTCATCATAACTCCGATCGACGATCAGATCGGACCGATCGACTCAGTTTCCAAAATTGAATATTATGACGCGAAAAACAATTTTTCAGATTATCTAGTCCAAAATTACAGTTCAGCCCCTCAACTTTGGGAAATCGCAATTTGACCCATGTTGACTTTTAGGAAGTCGCACTCCCCAAATTCCTTCTCCTATGCTCAACACATTGAGCTCAGTTTTCGTGCGGGAATCATGAATCCAGTACTTGTGTGACCCTCAATGGTTCAGGGATACAGCTAGCCGTGGGCCCACACCATTGTGACTTCGAAATCACAATTTCGGACTTGCCCAACGGATCATGGTAAAGCGCCTAGCAACATCGCGCCATGATCCCCTAGGTATCACTGATAGTGCCTGCAAGAACCAGTTGGTCATGGTTAGCGTACAGTACGGTCCTTTCAACACATATATCCCGATCAGATCAACGACCATTGGCAAATCGAGAGTCGCTAAAGATCCGATAACTATGCATACATCTTGGAGATCAAATAGTGACATCACGAGTGTAACTAGGTAAACCCATTTACCTAAAACACATCCAGTACTCTGGACAGAGATTTATACACTATTATCCCCTCAGATAGCATAGGATATCCACGCATGAGAGCGAGCGGTGAATCCTCGACAACGAAGCATCGACTCCTACATGCATCGGGACCTCACCCAATCCCGCCGCCTAATGACCCCAAGTGAGTCGGCAAATGGGTCAAAGTGAGGCGCCTATCATGTAGAGTCTCAATGACGTTTCGAGTAGTGAGGACTAATCAGTACAACCAAGACCTCGGACTTATCCACTCGGTAAATGGTAACCACTTGGAAAGTTCGAACGAGGGTAGTTCGATAGATCACCAGGTCACTATCCATCTGCATGCTCAGAACATCACAATGTTCCCTGCCAATGAAACATGGTACTTCACATCGCAGATGCTAGTCTAAAGCTCGGGCGGCCTTATCCTCATTTTGACGGCCCAATCGACTAGGAACGAATTCAGAATACACAGTGACTATTAGATGTGTTTCATGATAGCCATCATATCCACATCTAACATACACTATGGTGCATTCTAGGTCTTTATCCAACATAATTGTTAACATTATAATCATAATGAAGATAAAGAATGCCATAAATAAATGCGAATTTCATAAATAAAGATTGTCATGTACAAGAGTCAATAAAACCCACACGCCACAAGTTGGCTAGTTGGGCATCTACTCTAACAATCTCTCACTTTCCCTATAGCCAACTACTCATCAGACGCATTCCCGTTGTTTCGCGATGTTTTTCAAACAATGGTCCAGGCAAGGGCTTCGTAAGTGGATCAGCAACGTTGTCCGCAGAGGCGACTCTCTCAACTGCTATGTCACCTCTAGCCACAATATCCCGGATTATGTGGTATTTCCTCAGTATATGTTTGGATCTTTGGTGAGACCTAGGCTCTTTTGCTTGCGCAACGGCACCCGTGTTGTCGCAGTACACCGGGACTGGACCAACTCCATCAGGAATGACGCCCAACTCTTGGACGAAATTCCTTATCCAAACCGCCTCCTTAGCAGCAGCTGATGCTGCAATGTACTCAGCCTCAGTGGTTGAATCCGCGATGGTGTCTTGCTTGGAACTCTTCCAAGAGACAGCACCACCATTGAGCATTAATACAAATCCAGATGATGACTTCGAATCATCCACGTCACATTGGAAGCTAGAATCAGTATAGCCTTCAAATTTCAGTTTACCGCCCCCATAGACCATGAACATATTCTTAGTCCTTCGTAAGTACTTAAGAATATCCTTCACAGCCTTCCAATGCAATTGGCCGGGGTTGGCCTGGTAGCGGCTCGTGACACTCAGAGCATATGCGACATCCGGTCTAGTTGAGATCATGCCATACATAATACTACCTATTGTCGAGGCATATGGCACACGTGTCATATTCTCTATCTCCTCATCAGTCTTTGGACACATAGACTTAGATAGAGTGACCCCGTGGCACATAGGTAGGTGTCCTCTCTTGGACTCTTCCATAGAGAACCGCTTAAGTATGGTATCGATGTAGGTAGCTTGGGTGAGTCCGAGCATCCTTTTCGATCTATCCCGATAGATCTGTATTCCAAGAATATAGGATGCTTCACCCATGTCCTTCATTGAGAATCTACTAGACTACCATACTTTAGTTGACTGCAGCATTCCTACATCATTCCCAATGAGTAGAATGTCATCAACATAAAGTACAAGGAATGTCACAGCGCTTTTAACTACCTTTTTATACACACATGGCTCCTCGGGATTCTTGATGAAACCAAATTCCTTAATTGTTTCATCGAATCTCAGGTTCCAACTCCTCGATGCTTGTTTGAGACCGTAGATCGATCTCTGAAGTTTGCATACTTTATGCTCACTTCCTACAGATGTGAAACCCTCAGGCTGCGTCATATAGATCTCTTCCTTAATATTTCCATTAAGGAACGCAGTTTTCACATCCATTTTCCATATCTCATAGTCGTACCAAGCGGCTATGGCAAGTAAGATTCTAATTGACTTGAACATTGCGACTGGTGAAAAGGTTTCATCATAGTCAACACCTTGCCTTTGAGTGTAACCTTTCGCGACCAGTCGTGCCTTGTAGGTCAATACCTTACCATCAGGACCAAGTTTTCTCTTGTATATCCATTTGCACCCAATAGGAACGATTCCTTCGGGAGGATTAACAAGAGTACAAACTTGGTTCGCATGCATTTAGTCAATCTCAGACTGCATTGCTTCAAGCCACAAATTAGAATCAGCATCGGAAATTGCCTCCTCGAAAGTTCTTGTATCACATCCAACAACTTGATCACTTTGATCATCTTCAAGGAGGAAACCATATCTTTCAGGAGCCCTAGGAACCCTTTCGGATCTCCTAGGTGCGACCATTTCTGGTACTGGCTCTGGAGGCGCAGGAGATTCACTTGGTACTTCAGTTGGTTCTCGAACCTCTTCGAGTTCTACTATTTTGCCCTTTCTATCAAGTAGAAATTCCCTTTCCATAAAGGTGGCATTCCTAGAAACAAACACTTTTGTTTCGTTTGGACGGTAGA
This sequence comes from Dorcoceras hygrometricum, assembly GCA_001598015.1. Classification (NCBI taxonomy): domain Eukaryota; kingdom Viridiplantae; phylum Streptophyta; class Magnoliopsida; order Lamiales; family Gesneriaceae; genus Dorcoceras; species Dorcoceras hygrometricum. The sequence goes on from KV006423.1 coordinate 329,866, forward strand.
AGTAGTATCCAATAGAATTCTTTGGATACCCAATGAAATAGCATAAGATGGATCTAGTATCCAACTTATCTCCCACTGTCTGCTTCACGTAAGCAGGACATCCCCAAATCCTCATGTATGAGTATTTGGGTGGTTTGCCCATCCATATCTCATATGGAGTCTTATCCACTGCCTTGGTGTGGACATTGTTCAACAACATTACCGCTGTTTCGAGCGCATAGCCCCAAAACGAGGTAGGAAGCTCAGTGAAGCTCATCATAGATCGAACCATGTCCATAAGGGTTCGATTATGACGCTCCGCTACACCATTGAGCTGTGGTGTGGCCGGAGGGGTCCACTGCGAGAGAATCTCATTCTCTCTTAGATAGTCTTGAAATTCAGCACTCAAGTATTCACCACATCGATCGGATCGAAGTGCTTTAATACTTTTGCCTAATTGATTTTCTACTTCAGACTTGAATTCTTTGAACCTTTCAAAGGATTCAGACTTGTGCTTCATTAAGTACAAGTACCCATACCTAGAGTAATCATCGGTAAAGGTGATGAAGTATGTGTGATCGTACTTAGTACCAATGCTAAGTGGACCACACACATCAGTATGGATCAAATCCAATAGGCCTTGCGCACGTTCAGGCTTGCCCTTGAAGGGTTGTTTAGTCATCTTTCCCTTGAGACAAGATTCACAAGTCGGTAGGGAGTTAATGTCTTACAAATCAAACATGTCACTCCTAACTAACTTTTTCATCCTACTTAGGGAAAACATGACCTAGCCTAGCGTGCCAAAGTTGTGCTGGGTTCAAGTTATCCCTTTTCCCTTTAATTGTTGTTGTATGTGTTTCCACATCGCGAGTTGGAACTTCTTTTAATTTTAAGGTGTATAAATCGTTTTCGCATTCCCCAGTTCCAATTAAACATTCATTCTTGTATATACTGCAAATCGAATTAGCAAACATACAAGAATATCCATCACTATCAAGCATAGAAACAGAAATAATGTTCTTTATTAACTCGGGAACAAATAAAACGTTTCTCAATAACAACTTAAAATCTGAAGAGATATGAGATCCACATCCGGTATCAAGTACCCAAGAAGTCGAATTAAGAGACATATTTATTTCGATATAGAACATACCTTTTACAGTTCGCAACTGCTCGAGGTACTCCTTGCAGTTCCTCCTCCAATTCCCAGGCTTGTGGCAAGGTGGCAAACATCCTCGGTCTTGTTTGGCTTGGAAGTCTTTGCCTTGGGCTTCTTAGTGGGCTTTTCCTCCTTCGCAGGGGCAGAACGCTTCTTACCCTTGCGTTTGGGCCCCTTCTTCGCAGAGGAAGAAGAGCCCATAACGGGCTTGTCCTTCTTTATGGTCCCCTCGAACACGACCAGCATGTTAACCACCTCTTCGAGGGTGGCTGCCAGCTTGTTCATGTTGAAGTTGACCACAAAGGGGTCGAATGCAGCGGGTAGTGAGAGGAGAAGCACATCCACAGACAGCTCATGTGGAAGTGTGATATCAAGGCCCGCCAGCTTTTCAATGATCCCAATCATACGAACCCCTTGCTCGCGGACCGAAGTCCCATCGCGCATGCGGCTCGTCATAAACTCCTTTACAACGGTGAACCTCTCATGTCGAGAGTTCTCCCCATACAGTTCTTTGAGATGAAGGTGTATGTCAGTAGTATACACTGTTTTCTCGAAACGCCGCTGCATTTCGTTGGACATCGATGCCATCATATAGCATCGAGTCATAAGCTCGTCATCCCACCATTTGTTAAGCTTTGTCAGCTCCTCAGGGCTGATATCGGCAGGGGCTTCCTAAGGAGGGCTCTTCTCTAACGTGTAGAGAAGTTTCTCCGAAGCCAATACAATATTGAGGTTTCGAAGCCAGTCTTGGTAGTTCAGACCAGTGAACTTGTTGCTATCCAGTATAGCAGCGAGTGGGTTTTTGATCGAAGATATTTTATAAGCAGTTTATACTGAAAAGAAAAACAGACATGCATTACTAACTATATATGAAAAACGCTAAAACATAAAACAAGGTCATTTAGTTTTATGAATCACCCTCCCACTATTTTAACGATTTCACCACCGTCTAATGAAATCGAGAAAGCAAGTTTCCTTAGTGGGTACACAGAGCCAATCGAGCGATCATGGTCCCGAATAATATCAGCCAACCATGACCCTCAAAAGGTAGAGTTCAATTGCAACCGGTGCAACCTCCATGTATTCACCTCACGTCCAATAAGGGCCCAATAATATGACGCCGATTACTATCACGTGTCAAGATGACCCATCAATGTCGAGTTGTGAAAGACGGTCCCCTTAACGTCCCCAATAATATGAGCCATCGTTAAAGGGAGTTCCAACCAACTCACAGCGAGTGTCAATGACGTGTACAGCTTTTCGACATACATGACCCCCTCAATAATATGAGCCGGACCATGTATACGGGTAGCATCGACGTACACTCATTGTTGATGGAAGGTAGGGAAATTTAAACAAATTAAAATTCCCTTAGTTTATCGAATAAACTTTTAATCTTGATATCAAATTTAAATCATATTTAAAACGAGGGATTTTAATTTTGAAAATTCGGTCTCAACAATATTTTAAATCATAATTTAAAACATGCGGATTCAACATATATCGAATATATAAATAAACTTTGGGATGATCGATCGCGAGAGCTATGCGGTCCGTGGTTGTCAATCACGGACCTGGGTCCAGTCCTAGGTGAAATGCAATATGCAATGCAATCCTATTACAATTGCTTCCGGTTTTACAGATCTTCGGTCATCAATATCTTTGATCGTCATCTCCACCGTCTTCAAATCAAATCCCATTAAATCTAGTAATTTACATTTAAATTGCCATGACACATATGGGATACAAATTTGTAGGG
>KV006423.1:337049-350367 GCA_001598015.1 Dorcoceras hygrometricum
TGTTCATCAAGTCCATAAAAGCTGAGGGTGCGTTAGTGAGTCCGAAGGGCATTACCAAAAATTCATAATGACCATATCGTGTTCTAAAGGCTGTTTTGTAGATGTCTGCTGGTTTTATCTTCAATTGGTGGTAACCAGACCTCAAATAAATCTTAGAGAAAACTACCGATCCCTTAAACTGGTCAAACAGATCCTCAATTCTAGGCAAGGGATATTTATTCTTAATCGCCAGCTTATTCAACTCTCTATAGTCAATACACAACCTTAGACTCCCGTCCTTCTTCTTGACGAACAAAACAGGGGCTCCCCATGGTGATGTACTTGGTCGAATAAAGCCCTTGTCCAACAGCTCTTGTAATTGCTCCTTTAATTATTTCATTTCTGATGGAGCAAGACGATAAGGTGGTCTAGAAACTGGTGCTGCTCCTGGCACTAAATCAATTGCGAATTCCAACTCCCTATCAGGTGGCAGTCCACATATGTCTTCTGAAAAAACCTCGGGGAATTCGTTCACTACTTCTACATCTGAAAGTAGAGGTTTACTGTAGCTACTAAAGAGGATAGGCTTATCAAGAATCCTAATTCTCCTCTCCTCAAACAACTCTGCACCTTAAGAGCTGAAATAATTCGAGGGATTTTACACATATGACTAGCCTCGAACGTGAACCAGTCTTCGCTTGGAGGTTTTACCACTACGGTTCTAAGCTTGAAATCTATCACGACTCCGTATCTGGTCAACCAATCGATTCCTAAAATCAGATCAAACTCAGGCATAGGTAATACAATCAAATTAGCGGTAACTGAATGCCCTTGGAGTCTAAGTTCTAAGTCACGAAACAAGTTATAGGATACCAGCTCTTCCCCAGAGGGCACTGTTACGCAAAATCCTGTAGTCACCTGGTCGGGTCTAACATGTAATTTCTTAGCAAAATCTGCTGCTATGAATGAATGCGTCGCACCTGAATCTATTAAGGCTGATGAGGGCAACCCAGAAATCAAGATCTTACCCGTAACCACTGTAGAGTCTGGATTGGCTTGCTCGGTTGTCATGACGTAAGCTCTACTAGTCACCAACTGTTTTGACTTCGGGCAATTCTTAATAACATGCCCTGGAAATCCACATCTATAACAAACATTTTGTCCCACTCTACAAGGACCAGGGTGGTTCTTCTGACACTTGGGGCACTGAGGTCTACTGCCGACTGCTGAAACCGCGCTAATGGGTTGTACAACCAAAGGTTTCTGCTCCTAAGGCTTCTGTTCCTACGACCGCTGCTGATTCTTATATGGCTTCTTGGGTGGTCGTTGGTCTTTCTGTTGGAAGGCCTGTCTCTTCAGCTGTCGCTCTTCCACCACAGCTTTCCAATCTTGATCGGCTCTTAGAGCCTTGTCCACCGCTCCTCGATAATCTTTTGGTTCTACCAGCCTCACATCATGTCTAAGCGCTGGTTTCAATCCATCGACAAAATGTCGCAATTTCTCCTTAGGATCAGCTCCAATCAACGGTACAAAATAACATCCTCGTTCAAACTTTCGAACATATTCCTGGACAGTCATGTCCCCTTGCTTGATCATCAAGAATTCTCTTTTCAATTCGGACCTCTTATCCTCTATGAAATACTGTTCAAAGAGCACCCGCTTGAATTCCTCCCAGGGAAGATTTGTCACATCTACTGTAAGCTTTGCTCCTTCCAACAGAGCATCGCATCATCTCTCAACATGTAAACCGCACATCTGGATCTTTCTAAGTCGGGCGTTTGGAGATACTCAAATATCACCTCCATTGATTTAATCCAGCTTTCGGCGACAACGGATCTGTTGTGCCGCTAAACTCCCTTGGCTTCTGCCTTCGGAATCGTTCTTGAGGGTCATCTTTGCTAGGTCCTCTACTGCTGGAGGATTGGCCATTGCCTCTACCCTGCTGTTCTACCAACAACCTTAGAAGCTGGGCAATACTAGCGTTACTATCAGGGCTGGATTCATCTACTGGGATATTTATTCTTCCTCGCCCAGACATCTTAATCTATAGCCCACAATCCACCACATATGAATATCAGAACATGTAAGAATAAAAAATACATGCTCCAAAACATAAAAGAAAACTTACTGCACCGAAGAGACGATCGATGAAATCTGTTCCAGCGAAGTGTACGTGTGTTTAGCTCTGGACCATGCTTTGATACCATGTTGTGACGCCCAAACCCCCATGGGAGTCACGTGATCAAAGGAAAAGGAATAAAAGGAAAATAGAAGGGCAGAATAATAAATAGAACAAGCTGTATTGCCTTGCTCAAAATCAAAAATCAAAATACAACCGTTGGCGCCAAGAAGATAAAAACAGATTTCATTACAAGTTCAAAGTACAAAATGCGAAGTCGCGATATTACAACTACTGAACTCTACTTGAATTCATCTTTTTTGTAACGGATCTCAATACAGATTTGACTAAGATCAAAGACATCAAAAACAGCAAATACAAAATGAACATCGCGGAAACGCAGGCCTTCGATAAACACTAACACACCGCTACTGGTTCAAACTCCACCTCCCATCTTCTCCGGCCCTGACTCACCTGCACCAAGAAAGCTAGTGAGCCTAGGGGCTCAGCAAGCAAAACCGAGGGTAACAAAGCACAATATGCAGGTATAAAACATAAGACATCACAGTTTAAAGGAAGTCGTGAAGCATCATTCGTCGTAAACATCTGTTCTGGGAATAAGTTCAAATCCCAGCGTTAACATTTTTATTAGACTTATGGCTCAGAAGCTCTACTTAGGTCCCATTACACTCGATCGAATGACTACTGATATCAGTTACAATATGGTGAAATCTCACCCAATATGAAGGGGCAACCAACCCTCTCGTCAGCTGCTCACCCTTCCAATATGAACCATGTGTTATCTTTGCCATAAATACTAAAGTCTGAACATTTTCTTCTTTTAAACATTTTCTGGAATGAATTCAGATCTTAACATCAGGGTTCACTTCATTTTTGAATCATTTTCCATCTAAACATTTTTCACTGAGCATCCAGTTGAGACATAGGAAACCAGTGTTAGATAAAACGATCAAAGGATACAACCAGTCGTTGGGGAAACCAGTTTTTGGGTACATGTCGATGGTCAACACAATTAATCGGGTCAACGGAGTAATAGTAGAACAACCAGACGTTGGGTAAGGACAATCAGCCATTGAAAGAAATCCATACGTTGGATGTGAATCAGCAGTGAGGCACTGAGGGGAAGGAATCAGTTGCAACATAGGAACCAGTCGCAAGCAACAGTAACCAGTCGCAAGCAAACCAGTCGCAAGAAACAGTAGCCAGTCGCAAGCAAACCAGTCGCAAGCAACAGTAACCAGTCGCAAGCAACAGTAACCAATCGCAAGCAAACCAGTCGCAAGCAACATTAACCAGTCGTTGGTTATGAAATTCGAGATGAACAGTAAACCAGCTGTTGATTATGAAATGCGAGATAACAGTAAACCAGCCCAACCAATACTTTACGCTCTACTTGTCATTTGGTCGAGTTGGTTATGAAATGCGAGATGAACAGTAAACCAGCTGTTGGTTATGAAATGCGAGATGAACAGTAAACCAGCTGTTGGTTATGAATGCGACGGCTGTTTATAGAACTGGTACTACAACATCACGAATAACATCCATGATATCAGAATTTACCTATCAACCCAGATTTAGTTCTGGTTCGACTAGTATTTCCAACTTCATGGAGTCAAATTCAGACATTGCCATTCACCATAGAGAAGAAGAACATCACAATTTACATGAGTTGAATTTGAAATGCTCAGCGTTTTAAAATCAACATCATCAACTTCGTAAAATACATTTGAGTTCCAAACATAATCCACTGTGAACCCGAACATTAAACATACGTTATAATATCAGTAGAACATGAGCAAAGGCTGATATTCAACATAGCTTAGGCAAGAATCACGAAATGAAGCGAGAACAATACATATGCTTTTATGGCGTAGCAAGAATCAGATTTACTTTCCTCAATAAGAAGGAATCACGAGATACAGCAGATCACGAACAGAGAGTCTTCCCAAGCGCAACGATGAGCTTCCTAGTTTCTTTGATGCAAAAATGGATATTTTCTTGCAAAGGAATGAACTTATAGTCCATGTACCATAGGCATGGGAGTCTGATTTGTAACAGGGGAAAAACACTCAAGTAGGCATGGTAAACCAGGCGTACTTCAGAAAATTTTACTTAAAATTCCCTGCAATGTTTTGATTTGTAAATGTACTACACAAAAAATCTGAAATTTAACCATTCTCCCATCCAAAACCATTTTATTTGTAAAGTTTGAAAATTGTATTGGCTACGCTCGGGTGACAAATGATCGGACCTCTGTACCTTATGAATTCTAAGAAATAAGAAATCAGCTACTTGGACAAATAAACAATGCTGAAATCTGAAATTAGAAATGGGTCTTCAATTTATAAGGATTATAATTTGTGGTCCTATGGATTTTGGGGCGTTACAATTGAGCTCCGAACTTCCAGAAACGAATTCAGCGTATCTTTCTTTACTGTTTTCAGTATTTACATTCATACGCATCACATATTTGCTTACGCGTTATAACTGTTTATTTGGGCTTCGAACGATAGAGTGCAGTTTGAGTTATTTCCGCATGTTTTATATACATTACTCAATCTGTATCTCGATGCACAAAGTACTCAAGAACACTGAGCTATTGCAGCTCAAGTTAAGTTAACCAGATCGTTCGGCCGAAGTGTCGAGCTGGTTCTAGTCTTCCAGCTGGAACTGGCATGTTTAGCGCTCGCCTTATATCGAGTTGGTTTCAACTTCCAGCTGAAACCAGCTTGATCTTTGCGAACCCGACTTCAACTTCTGGCTGAATCTTACGTCTTGTCATTCGATCTGGTTACACCCTATAGCACTGGTTATTGTCGAATAACTAGTCATTGCACTTTAACAGAGGGTCTCGTATAAATCGATCCAACAAAACTCTGGCTCGTCACGTTGCTGATAGCCAACAGCACCTTGTGGACGAAATTTCGTTATTAAAATCACAAGTTGCTAAAATGATTGACTGTCTGAAAGAGTTGTGTGATGCCAAAAAGGGGGAAGGGCCGAGCAAAGGGCCAGGGCCAAGCATTAAAAGACAAGGTTACTGTTGGATGGGCTTAGTAGTTCTTCTTGAAGGGCCGAGCGAGTTTTCTTATGGTGTATAGCTGATTTTTGTGTAAATTGTTGTCAATAAAATCTCTTTTAAGCGCAAGTTTTGTCATCACCAAAAAGGGGGAAATTGTTAGAGTTAATTTCAGAAGTTCTGGTGACGACAAATAAAAGAGATTAATCAGCTCAAAGGTACAAGATCTGAACGAGGCTTACAGCGTTGGATATAGAAACCAGATCAGAGCAAAGTCAAACTGGTTAAGGATAAACCAGCTCGAAGTATTTAGTTACCCTAGAAATCAAGCTGATTAAGGTGAAACCAGAAGATCAGAAACAGAAATGAAATTACATCAGTTCAGAAGAGCAGATAAACAATGGTTTTGGAATAAGAACAACTCGAAGCGTATAGTAGACCAACTGGAAGACCAGTTGAATAAACCAGCTCGAAGCAGATCGGTTCTACATATGTTATCTGGTTACAGAGGAAAGTGTACAAAGATTGTTATCTGGATCAGTACAGAAAAAAGACAAGAGCATATCAGTTTAAAGCATATTGAATTTTGATCAGACTAGAACCAGATCAGAAAATCAGTTCGTCGTACAGCGAGCAGATCGAATAACCAGCTAAGTAAAAATTTCAAAATGTTTGAGGCTGCGTACAGTTTGATGTGAGACATTTACTTCTCTGCAATGATTTGTAGTCGTTGGAACTACTTTCAGCTAACTCCTGATTTACAGAGATTTGATTCAAACTGAAGACGGCGCAGAGTTGCTAAAAAGGGAAATGCATTTAATGGAGCTGTATGTACATAGTACAAGCAATTAAGACGCCGCAGGTTTTTCAATTTTGATACATTCGACGTGTCTACTGGTAACTTTTATTACCGTTGTATCCAAAGGGTATAAATAGAATAGCAAATCAGCTATGAGAAGGTTACCGAACGAACTGACCGATTACAATATCAACGAACTCACAAGCCTACAAGCCTTTACAAGCAAAAGATTGCTTACTCAATTCTTTGTGTCACACAAACATCTGTACACACACTCTGTAGTATTGATCCATCACTGTAAATCATAAACAGATAGTGTAGAGAGCTAGACTTGCACAACCAGCTTAGTGTTGAGTTCATTGTATTTACGAACCAGATCGCGGGTCTGGATTCGTTGGTTGACTGCTATGAGTTCTTGCAGCTGCTGGCTATCGGATCAGGTTTGTACAAACAGTTGTATAAATCAAATCTATTGGTGGAAATCCTTGCAATTGAGGAAGAAGGAAGACGTGGGAGATTCAGCTCCGAACTTCCAAAAACAAATCTCTTGATCCCTTATCTTTTAGATTCACGCACTTATCTAAATATTCACTGTTGAATCGTGTTTCTTCCGCATAAAATTAATTTTATTACACAAGACAACAACAATCACTGAGAACCCTCCAAGCTGATAACTCGACTTTGAGATTTGCATCGAACAATAAAATATTTTGAAAACAATTTTCAAGCAAAATTAACAAAGGAGTTAATTCACCCCTTAACTCCCGACTTATTTTTTGATCCTAACAAAATCCAACCATAAATCTTGAGAGAAGAATTAAGCTTCCAAAACAATTAATATAAAAGACTACTAATTTATCTTTCTGTGTATACAAAGTAATGTCTGCATAAATTCTTCTAATCATAGTACACCTCTTTCATTCCAAGAGGAAGGCGTTCGAACATCGATTGAACTAAACTAGAGGCTTAATCCTCCTCTTCAGTCTCTTCTTCATCATCATCATTATTGTTTTCTCCATACCTCCATCCTCCCTCTACCAAGTTATCTCGCTCTTCTTCAGTTTCTTCACTATCTTCTTCATCATACATTTCATCTTTAACAGGCCAAGGTTTTTTGACCACATTCAAGTTGGCAGAAGACATGTTAGAAGTTTTGCGCAGAGCCACTTTCGAAGGAGGTATCTTCAAACTCGGTTTTGGCCTGCTTTGCTTCTGAACTTTGGTGCTGCCACGTTTAGCGGTATATGCTTCTTGATCACTCCCTTCATCCATCTCATTTTCATTATTGGCTTGAACATTGTGCTTTGCATTGTCATCCGGAAAATGGCCAGGATGCTCTCGTCTCAAATGAAGATTAAGCTTGTACTCATGAATGTAGGCCTTCTCACACCCTTCATATGGACAGGCATATGGGCGGTCTGATGATGCAGGTCCGGAAACTCCAGTGTTAGATTTTGAAGTTTTCACTGGTTTTTCTACTGGAGGAGTGTACTTTATAACATCTACACCGGTCTGCACAAATTACCGGAGTTCAAACTAATTAAATGTTTAATGTGACAAGATAAATCAAATGTTAAAGGATTTTAGTATATACATCATATGTAGAAAGGCTTTTCATATCCCGACAAAATCAGAACCATTAATCTCTTTCCCAACATTGCAACAGAAAGAAGTTAGTACTGTTCAAGTGGAAAGGAGAAACGACGTTAATGTCTGATGATAGCCATGGCGTTTAATGTTCACAAAACCTTAATCAGAGTTTAAACTTCCATAAAATCGGGGTATATTTTGGTCATTTAATAATACACATCACACTATGAAGTTTACAAGAACTTTAACCTAAGCACGAGTGGTATAGCTTATATCATTTTGGACCCATTTGTGCCCCAAAAAAATGGGGTGGTCTAATTCCACCCTAACCAAGGTTAGTCACTCATGTTAGTAATGGTCTCCGGTAGTCAAATTCCACCCTAAACAAGGTTAGCCTCTCGTGTTAGTAATGGTCTCCCCTCCATTTCAAAATTTATCGACTTGGGGAGATCAATTAGTTCGATTTTGGAAAGGGACTATAACTGATCAGATGGAATCAGGAAAACCAAAATTAATAAGTGTGCATAGTAAAGGGTTCAAACTAAAATTTGACCATGCAAATTTTCACTTAAAAACATTTTGCCAACATTCATATACTTATGATATACAAGAATCAGCAAACCTTCTTGTTTATAATATTGTCTTGCCTTCGGATTTAAATCCTTTGCCTTGAACATAAGCAAATTTTCATATTAAGGAATGTAGACCCGGCTATATCACAAAAAGGAAACTTCAATGAACTTTGTCATTTCCGATTCTTTGCTTGGGCTTCAAGACTTTGTTACTATAGTTTTCTAGGTCAAAAGTTGTGGTTGTATAACTTCATCTTCGGCCCCAAAGTAAACCACTGTATCAAACCCAGATTTGACCTTCTCACAAACTCATCAGTTTTAGTCCCTCGTGTTCCTAAAAGCAAACACATCTGAATCCCATTGCCGTTGTTTTCAACAATATATTAAATGCAGCCCAGAAATGTTTGGTGATTTTTGGAATCATTATGGACCAAAACCAATCTCCATAGAATCAGGATAACCATAAGTGAGCCTATCAGATATCAAAATGACACAGTCTACAAGATAGCTAAATAGATACATATAAAAACCAAATTTAGCACAAAAGATGAAAGAATGTGAATCAAAACAGTCACAAGAAAGGGAAGTAACAAAACTAGAAAAGAGATGGAAAATGTAATCACCTTCTCATGATGAGAAGCAATGTGATTCTTTAGCTTATACTCATGCGCATATCGTTTTCCACATTCAGGATATGGGCAAAGATGATAGTTCTCCTGCGAATGTGTTTTCATATGTGACCTTAGATTGAAATCCAGCGAAAATGCCTGAACATTGTTAATTCACAGCATCAAAATAAAGCAAGGTGTAACAGGAAGATAGATTACAATTTTTCCGATTGATGATATCCTTAAAATATATCAATGTAGTTAAAGACCGTCACAATGCGTCCAATTCTAAACTACCAATTTGTCAACAACAAAATGGCATCTTCACAAAGTCGTCAAGAATCAGACTTATACATGTAATGTTAGGATTAATTGTTGGCTACTAAAATGACCCTGGTCCATGCATATGGATGTGGTGGAGGGGTTTTACTCGATATCCTCCTAGAATGTAGTACTTACCTTACCACAGCCTTCATGGGGACACACAAAATCTCTCTCTCCGGTATGAATTAAAAAATGCCTCTTTAGTTTCGAACTATCCAAAAATTTCTGCAAAAATAAAATCTATTTAATATGAAAGAAAGACTCACATGAACAAAAAGTAGCAGTATAATTAAAATTGTGTTATCATAAAGCTTATCTAGTTCACTGAGAAAGACAAGGAGCCAGGTTACTTTTCCACAATTGTCATAATGGCAAACATATTGCCTCTCTCCATGGATGTGAGAATGCTTCCTCAAAGCTCCAGCATCAATAAATGTTTTTCCACAACCCTCGTAGCTACAAAGAAACAAAACTTCTGTTGTCGGTTCAGGTTCGGGCTCTACAGCTTCTGGCTCTTTTGTTTTGTCTTTCATCGCCTTTAATGTTGCCTCTAGAAACAGAACACTTTCATGGGTCAGATTTAGAGACTGGCTCACAGTTAAGTAGGATTTTTGGACCATGGAGCACGGAACGCAAAATTGACATCATGTGTAACTCTATAGAAAAATAAACAAATGGAAATCAGCATCACATAATCCCACTGCGAAATTACTGTAATTTCTGATATGCAACTGATATGTAAAAAAAATTTTGAGATATGGGAAATCATACTAGTTTGGTGTACCCAAAAAGTATCCATGAAGATGGTCCAGATATAATTTGGAAGCTCAAGAGTCAGTGCTTCCTAAAAAACAACAATCTAGGTCTGAAGTTCTGCAATAAGATTTTTTTTCAAATGTTTTCCCAATCATCCTTAGAAACATGAAAATATAACAGCTGTTAGTAGTAAACTATATCAATTAAACAAGCTTGCTGTTTCAGACAAAAGATTCAATTAATTTACCAAGAATGGAATATCACAAATTACATGTGCATCAAATCTTCCAAATGCACATTCGTTTAATCTTTCATCACTCCTGGTAGTGGCAGAACAGCCTACCCACCATCTCCGACAGAGATTTTGAAAATCCCAGTGCATCCTTCACTGGATGGTTTCAATAATATCTCTAATTCTCAATATGAGTTACTCAAGTTTGCAGGTAGTTAATTAGATCTCTCCCGTCAATATACATTAAAAGAAAAAGTATTTCTCTCCATGCACATGAGTCTTCCATTTTCAACTTTAGAGGAATTTTCCACATCCCTTTTGTGTCTTCGTTTTGTATTTCCTTTTATTGTTTGAAAATCCTTGAATCAATCAGTCACAGATTTTTAAATTATTATCTCAACCATTTTGTTTCTGTTTTGATCCTGCCTAAAGTAAAATCTTGAAAATTATCGCTCTCATTATTTTGAATCATATTGAAAAGTGTTCATTACAAATAACTAAGTCCCTTGCAAATCCTCCTTAACAAGGTAGGGAATGGATTTAAATAATTGCTTAGCTTTTTGTTTTCTATTTTGACGGCCACCACAAAGTCAAATCTTTCGCAGCATTTCTCTTACTAATAAAGTCTGAATTCTATTAAAACAATTTAGCTACAAATCATTAAGTCTCCTACATATCCTCCCTAAGGTAGCACTGTAACAGAAACTCAAGGGTGCAATTCAGCAAAAGCAAAGGAAAGGAAATAAGCACTAGGTAGAGATGATATAAAAACACATAACGAACAATTTAGTATCATGTGGATGCGGCGAGATTAATGCCACCAAAAGAAAATTAATCGCAATATTACATCTAGACCAATTCCATAAAACAAAAAGATTCTATCAATTTGGGAGAAAACGAGAATTAAAGAAATTCATCATCTGCATAATAGAACAGGATATTGAAACAAACCATTAACCCATTTCAATACCAAGCACTTCCCACCAGTTGCGACCAGATCTTGAGGCACCCTAGAGCAAAGCAAATAGGTAAGAAAAATATATTAAAACATTTAATAAAGTATGAAACAAATTGCAAGAGCAAGAATGCTGCATATATATAATTTTTATTAAAAAGCTAAAGTAGATGCAGCAAAATTCAACAAAGACCCATAGCATAACAAATCCTGAACTAAAACCAAACACATAACCAGCTGACTAATAAAAAGTTTGGTAACATACAATAGAACTAGAAGCAAATGTAAGAATATATATATTAAAAACTACACTAAATTTCACCAAATCACTCTTTTTCCTTTCTCAAATTTCTTCTGTTATGGGGGACGGTTGCAGTTGCGAGCCAAACTTGGACTGCTAAGGCTCTTTTTTTCACTTTATTATATGGCACTTTGCTTTATAAAATGCCTTAGGAGGGTGCTTATTCACTATTATAGATTTAAAAAAAAAAATTGGTTAGTTTCAGTTAAAGAAAAAGTACAATCGCTTAGCTTCGTCAAATTTCACCCAATAGATCCAGACATGTCAAAGGTTTCTGCAAAAAAACGTAATTTTTCAAAAATTAAAAAAAAACGAAAAAAAGGTGCAAGAATGGGCTGCATTGATGCTAAAATTTTCTGGTAAATACCACGAAAATAGAAAAGTTTACGGTATATTTTACCGTAAATACTGTAGAAAAAAGAGAAAACAATGCTCAAGTAGATGAATTCAAATCGTTCATCAAAATTAAGAACCAATCAGTTCTCGACTCCTTGTCAAATACACAATTCTAAAAACGTACCAAAACAGTAAGAGGTGTCAAAGTTCATCAGAACCCGGCGTAACTTGATACAGAAACTCAAAAAAGTAGAAAAAACTGAGGGATTTCCTCCTTACCATTCTCTGAACCATCTGACAGGAGGGACTCTGGACTTGGCTATGGAGCGCCGGTCAAAGAAATTATGAGCAAAGTGATTGTCCATTGTTCCCTCTATCGCGACAGGACAGTTGGTCAATCAATCGAAAATAATCATCGTTGGTTGTGAAATTAGGGCTAGGGTTTGGAGAAGTGGAATAACATGGTTATATTGGGGGAGAAAGATGTTTTATGTCCGTCCTACCATTTAGGACAAATTTCCTTTAGAAACATCGGGAATCGGGATGGACGGTTCAAAATCCCGGCCTACATAAAAAACGTCCATTGTGATGGGTCAACACCGTGTCAAATTGTGCGGAAAAGGCTCACCCCGGTCAACGGGTCTATGTGTGGGTATTGGAATCATTTATATATAAAATTACATATAAGTTATACAAAATAATTATTTATTAGTATTTTTTTAATAAGGATGGGATAGAAAATCTTTGATCCTATTCTCATTTTATAACTTCCCGCTTGTTGTTTAACTTTTGCTCATCTCTTCTCTTTCTCTTTGTTTAAAACATCATCCTTATTCTTCAAATTTCTCCACAATTCAAAAATAAAAACAAATGTGCATTGATGAAGTCAATTCAATTCTTATTTGTAATACCGAAAAATGTTTCTGAACTACGAATATGACTACTCGCGCGACAATTTTCTTCGTCCATCTTCTCGTCCACTATCTTATTTGGTAGCTTCTAACATATAAAATTCATCTAAATGAAAAATCATTTTCTTCTTAAACTTCAAGAAGCAAGTCATGAGTTACTTGACGAGCTTCTTTTTCTTTCCTCGGTGAATCAACCCCCTTTGAAGGCGAAAGAAGATTGTCCTGGATCTATGTCCATCCATAACTTCCTTTTCAATCCATATCGGGAAATAGACATTCTCTACTGGGAGTCATCAAAGGAGGAATGGACATACTGATGGATCTGTTTTGACAGATCCTGATTAAGTTTTGAATTACACAAAACCTGTTATTGTGTTTCTAACAATTCTACTTGAGTGTACAGATTCTAGCTATCGAAGAAGAAGATGAACAGTAGCAGTAATCTGTCCATCAGGTGGTTCTCAATATTAGTTCAGCAGTTGGTTTGGGTGAATTCATTTAGACGGCAGCTGGATTAGCAATGGAGACGTCCAAAATTGAATCAGTTGTTCGTAATCAGGCGGAGGCCAAGTTGAACCAGCTGGGGCATAGTAAACCAGCTGAAACGATGTCAACCAGCTGCAAGCGCTAAAGAGAAAAGATGAACCAGCTGGAACAGGAATTGCGAAGTCTGCTGGAGAAAGTTCAAAGAAGAAAACAACCAGCTGGAGCGCTAGCAAGAGCTGTTATCAGCAGTGATGACGTCAGCATATATTCTGGAGAAAGCAATGAGCAGCAAGGATGACGTCATCACAAT
>KV006423.1:354497-367388 GCA_001598015.1 Dorcoceras hygrometricum
CTTGCGCCGCCGCCGCCTTGCGCCGCCGCCGCCGCCCCGTTGTTGTCGGAAATTTGTTTCCGGCCAATTCGACGAGGAGAATCCGATCGTGCTGATCTCGTCAGGACTTCTAGTGCAGTTTGACGAAGGAGTCTCGAATCTGGTCGTGGACCGGATTGGCGTATCTACCGCAATCTACCGAGAAGCGCCGGGTTCTTGAAACACCGGTTGGAGCCAGGCACAAGTGCCAGCGAGGTAACACGCTTGAAACACCCTATGTATGTTGATACATGATTGTTGATTTTTCGTATTGATCGCATCCCGGTTAAATTTTATTGTTCTTCCGCTGCCTGCCGGGGTGCGGATCCGGATCCCCAACACAAGAACATTGAGCTATTGCAGCTCAGTATTAGCAGCGTGAAAATTTTTAATCGCTCATTTTTAAATCAGCGGCTGCTAAGTTCCTTCGAAAAACAGGGACCATCAATTTGTATCAGAGCAGGTTGTTCTTGAACGAGCACTGATTTTAAAACACATGTGCTATGTTTTTAATGTTTTTAATTGTTTTGAGTAACTTATTTTATGAAGGCCAGATGTTGTTTTAATATAGAACCGATTTTTCGCTTGATGAACTGTCGGGATGCGCGAGTCTCGGGTAGATGCCAAGATTCTATTTTCGTTGTGCTATAAGATCACTTGGAGCGAGGCTCAGTGACAAGCACATGGGGCGAGATAGAAGAAGGAAAAATCTGAGCTTTTATCTGTACTGGTTCTTCATATATTTAAGTAACTCAGTAGCATGTGTTCATTTGAAACAATATTTCGATGCTCTGATTTGTTTTTAAATTGTTCTGTTTTGCGGATTTCCAGCTGATGTAAAATAGTTTGTTTTTAAATGATTTGAGCTCATGTTATTAAAGACAGGGAGAGTGGCGTCACTGTCTTTGACTAATGTGAGTTATGCATCAGTTTCTGTTTCAAAATCATATAGTTCTTGCATACGGTGCTTCCCAAAGCTAGTTTTGTTTCAAATTTAAAACTCCTGCTGTTACGTTGTTTTCGTTGTAACAGTGTAGGGAGAGTTTTGTTTTAAATCTCGGGTAGACCAGCAGTTCACTCTCTTTTTGATTCCCACAAAAAGGGAGAGAATTGTTAGAACATGCATCGTTTATTTAAGGTTTTGTGTAAATCAAAAAGGGAGAGCTTGATGGATCTGTTTTGACAGATCCTGATTAAGTTTTGAATTACACAAAACCTGTTATTGTGTTTCTAACAATTCTACTTGAGTGTACAGATTCTAGCTATCAAAGAAGAAGATGACCAGTAGCAGTAATCTGTCCAGCAGGTGGTTCTCAATATTAGTTCAGCAGTTGGTTTGGGTGAATTCATTTAGACGGCAGTTGGATTAGCAATGGAGACGTTCAAAGTTGAATCAGTTGTTCCTAATCAGGCGGAGGCCAAGTTGAACCAGCTGGAGCATAGTAAACCAGCTGGAACGATGACAACCAGCTGCAAGCGCTAAAGAGAAAAGATGAACCAGCTGGAACAGGAATTGCGAAGTCTGCTGGATAAAGTTCAAAGAAGAAAACAACCAGCTGGAGCGCTAACAAGAGCTGGTAACAGCAGTGATGACGTCAGCACATACAATGGAGATAGCTGTGAGCAGCAAGGATGACGTCATCACAATCAGCATATGAAGAAAGACCAGCAGTAGCAAAAGCTATCAGCAGATGAGTAGAGAAGCGTAAGAGATGAAGCGACGTCGTAGAAGAAGATTCCAGTCGTAAGTTACTGTTGTCGAAGCTGATGTCAGTTACTATTCACGAAGCTGTCGGCAGTTTCCATTTATAAGTACTGTTGACGAATCTGTTAGCAGTCGCGTTTAAAAGTACTGTTGATGAATCTGTTAGCAGTCGCGATTATAAGTACTGTTGACGAATCTGTTGACAGTCGCTATTCAAGAAGCCATTGACAGCTGATGAGCAATGTTGAACAAGAAGCTGACAACAGCAAACGTAACAGTGAAGAACGACGGGAATCAGCAGATGGTTAGAGTTCAGCAGATGAAGAGAGATCAGCTGTTGTGCAAGCAGGCGTTGAAGCAAAGAGAAAGCTGGATCAGCGATGATGACATCAGCAGTGATGTCATCACAACCAGCAGGTAGCTTGTACATCAGGACGCAAGAGAGAAGCGACGTCGTAGAGGAGGAAATCCAGTCGCAAGCTACTGTTCACCAGCAGTTGGTACTTGGAGATAGCGATAGCAAAACGATGTCGTTTACATAAGTTGATACGACAACGTTTTGCCTTCGCGCTAAAGATTCAGCAGATGGTTTCGCGCTAAGAACCAGCAGGTACTTTTCTCAAGAGGAATCAGCAGGTAGCTTGTTCATCCAGACACAGCAGTAGTGAAGTATATTCAACCAGTCGAGGATGAATAGCAAAGGATGTTGTTTGAATAAGTTGATACGACATTGTTTGATTTATCCAGTCGTGGGAAGTCCAGTCGCAAGCATTTGAAACCAACGACTGGACAACCAGCTGCAAGCATATCATTACAACCAGTTGGACATCCAGACGCAAGCAATTTTCATCCAGTCAAGAGCTACAGTGGATCCAGTCGAAGGCTACAGTGCTTTGCATATCCAGTCGACAAAGAATTCAGCAGAAGCGCAAAGCAGTAGTAGACATGAATAAGCAGCGAAGCATTTGAAGTTTTACGAGAGCTGGATGTCAACTGCTGAGCTCAATTCAAATGGCAAAAAAGCTCAAGATGGAAAGAATCAATGGCTGAGATTTAGTCGTGCAAATTGCCTCAATTCAAGGGAACAAGATTTGTACTATTCTGGGAAATAGTACAATTTACAGAGGAGCGTTGCACTGAAATGGAAAAACGACAATTTGGCCTTGACAAGCGCAGAACAGATTTGGAATCTATCTAACAGCTAAATTCAAACAGAGGCTATATATGCAAAGGCAACGCCATTGAAGAAGGTTGACGAGAAGACGAGTGAGCGAGACGACGTTGGTGCGACTACAGCGCTGTTGCAGAAATACATTGATTACACAGCGCACCAACAGAGGGAAAATGAAAAGAAAGACGAAGCAATCGACCGCCATTAGAGAGGAGCTTTCACGAGAGTCGATTGATGAGTTTGAATTAGCTTGTGTAGAGCATTTCCCTAGTGTGTGAGAAACAGAGAGTTGAGAGCTTCATTGTAACAATCTCACACACAGAGATTCATTCACATCCTTTGATGAATGAATCTCAAAACGTTTCAAACAGTCCCGTCCAAGCACGATGACGTAAAACTCATGTGTATGTAGTCAGTCACACAGTTGCGACTGGTGTGCATTTGTGAAGTCTAGGAGTTCTCACAGCTGCTGGTTGTGGGATTGGGTCTGTACACGAGTTGTAAGATCAAATCTTCTAGTGGATCCTTCCGAGGTGGAAGAAGGGGAGATGTAGGACATTAAGGTCCGAACTTCCAGAAACAAATATGCTTTGTATCGGTCCATTTACTTTAAGCTTTCAGCATTGCATATTTACGTTAGCATAACTCAGCATAACACGTTTACAGTATTCAGCACTTGCTTATATTTCAGCTTAGCATCGCATACAGTTAGCACACAAGCACTTGCAAGTCTCGAACAGATTTATGTTGTACATAAATCTGTTTGAGTTGTTTTAAAAATATTAGGATTCAGTTCTGGTATTTTCCGCATGATTTTTAAATCATACCAGATCTGTCTCCGGTGCTCTTATGATTTTTAGTGTTCAAGAACATTGAGCTATTGCAGCTCAGTATTAGCAGCGCGAAAATTTTTAATCGCTCATTTTTAAATCAGCGGCTGCTAAGTTCCTTCGTAAAAAACAGGGACCATCACATACGCTGGTTGATAAGCCAAAGGAAAAACCAACTTCCGTAATTTTGTTTTTTCTTTATAAATATTTGCATTCTTATTAGATATTTTGTCCCACATATTTCAATGTTGCAAGAAGGATCGGGTATTTTCAATTGTATAGGTATTTTTTATCGAGTTGATAGGTATAATCAGGTTTAACCCGTTAGCTTTTAAGTGGATCCATGATGAGACAAGTCTCGGGTCTAGCTTTCACATCGTATGGATATCAGATTTGACCATCCATTATCATCCCTAGGGTTGGTAATTGGCGGGATGTCGAATTTGAGTAATTTGAAAATTTGATTTTGTTTTGTTATGACAAGTTGTTTAACTAATTTAATTTAAATGAAATTTAGTTTTCCATGAGTCTCTTATTTATTATTGGTCGGGGTTTATGATCACAAAAATTGGTTATTAGACTTTAGCTCTAAAAAATCGGATTTTTTTCTTAAATCACTATTTTGCATTGAATTCTACTTGATTAGATTGAATTTAAAATTTCGTGGGACCTTATGTTGGTGCTAAAAATAATTAGCCCATTTCAAGGAATTGCGAGAAGCTCATTTAGAAAAAAGCCCAAGCCCATTTAGAATCAAACCCGGTCCATAGAAGGAGCAGGATGAGCGCCAAAAATAGTAAAGCTAGTGAAACGTGAGCCAATACGTGCAACGTGAGAAAACTCCCCATGAAGCCATAAAAGGGACGAGAAACAGAGGAATCAGGAATAATCAACACTTCTGCACAAAAAAAGCGCTACGCAATTCTCTGCACAATTCAGCAATCAACTTTTCTTCAATTTCAATTTCAATTAGGATTTTTTCCATATTCTAGCACAAATTTCAATATTCAGTTTTTATTAGTTTCTGAAATATTTTAAATCTTCTACGTTTGTTGAAAATACAAATCTTATTAGGGATTTATTCATATGGATTTCAGTTTAATTCCTTTTGCTTTTCGGTGTTATATCGTTTAAGAGATTAGAACTAACGGTCAAATTTAGTTCCTATTTTCGTTTTGATTTTAGAAGTTAGATATTTTTACACTTTTTACACGAATTGGCGCACGAGCACCTGGCACGCCCAGCAATTCGCAAAATTACACAAAAAAAATTTGGCACGCCCAGTGGGACACCGATATGCCGCCTAAAAGAAGAGAGCAAACCGATAAAAACAAGGAAGTTGGCAGCACGCCTGAATTGGAAGAACTCCCGGCAGATGAAGAACATCGGGAAAATGTCTGTCCAGAATATGGTGGATTGTATTGAAGGCCACTCTCATGGCCATGCAATAACAAAACAGCCTGCCGAATCACATGAAGAAATTCCAGAGAAGAATACTGTTGAAATGGAGGAGGCTTCCAAAATGATGGCTGAAGGTATTCTGGCCTACGTGAAGGCAGTGGTGAGCCATATTACTCAATCCACAACTCAAGGGAGTTTCCAACACAAAGGAGTGGAACAAGGCGCAGGGAGTTCTAGAGCAGGCGAAACTCGCCGCTCTATCCCAACTCCCCCAAGCCTGGATGAAAGGTACACACCTCCTCATCAAAAAGACGAAGCTGTTTTCCAGAGAAGCCCTGTAATGGTGAGAGGAAATGGAAATGGAAACCCGAGACCCCATCTCCAGCAACCTTATAGTGTGACTAATCCCATGATTCAACCTGGTCTGTATGAAGAAGGCATGGGTTTCCCAATTGGGAACACTGGCCTCAATGCTGATAATGGAGCTTATCAAGCTCGGGGGGCACAATTTTACAATCATCCCCTCCAGAACAGGAACGCAGGTATAATTAATCTGGACATGGTGAGAGAAACTGTACAGGAATTGTATGGACCAGCTTTAAGGGTAATTGGTCGTCCCGAATTCCACAAACCATACCCCGAGATGATAGACCACAACAACCCCTATCCTAGGGGGTATAAAATCCCAGATTTCAGCTTATTATCTGGAGAAGATGGGCAATCAACAGTGGAACATATTGCCAGATTCACCATCAAGTGCGGGACGTTGGCAAACCTGGATAATTTCTCAAACTTGAAGCTCAGGTTATTTCCTAACACACTGACAGATATAGCATTTACTTGGTATACACTGCTTCCAAGGAATTCTGTCCTTACCTGGCAAGAGATGGAACGACAATTTCATACCCAATTTTATCACACCGAGCCCGAGGTATGTATCTCTGATTTATCCAGAATTAACCAAAAGAAAAACGAATCTGTGGATATGTTTGTGGATAGGTTTAAAAAGATGAAAAATAGATGCAAAGTCTTCCTACCAGAAGTAGAATTCGTCAAAATGGCGCAGAAGGGGCTGGACTTTGAATTGAAGAAGAAATTTCAAGGCATGGAGTTTAGAGACTTCTTTGAGTTGTCTTCTAAAGTAGCAGAGTATGAAGAGTTATTAAAAGAAGAAACTTACAAGAACAGACAACGATGGACTCGTACTATCATGATTTAGAAGAGGTGGCCTTGGCGGAGCTTCGTATCAATGGATCATGTATATGCCCTTTACTCAAAAGAAAGACGGGGGAGTCAGAAAAGGAAAATAACACACTCCCTGCTAAGAACATGCAGTACACGTTCGATGTTTCAAAATCTGATGAGATTTTTTATTATCTGGTGAAAGAAAAGTTCATTACCTTCCCGCCAGACCACCGAGTACCTCCCAAGGAAGAGACAAAAGGACGCGACTACTGTAAGTACCACGATTCATATAATCACGCTACAAAATCTTGTTGGACCTTTAAAAATATTCTGCAGGAGAGGATCAACAAGGGAGTGTTGAAATTCTCAGAGAAACAAGACTACATGGCTATAGATGAAAACCCATTTCCTCCAGTAGCTTCCATAAATATGAACACCACAGATTTGAGAAAATTCTTGAATGAGAAGCGGGCGATGAACGAGAAAAGGGTCAAGGCCTATTGGATTCCAAAAGGACATATGTTTGAAGCTCACAGAAATTATGGTGGGTCAACAACAAAACATGTTTCAAGGGGGAGTCCAGGAAATATTGGTGGATCTACGGCTAATTGGCCGAGGAACCAATATTTTGCCAATTAAAAGAAGAGAACTCATCATTCAGAAAACTTGAGTCATCGAATGCCAAGAGAATTCCAGAAAAGGGAAATTACCATCCTGGGTTACTGCCAACGAACACCCGCAACTTAAAGAAGTACGAGCCTAAAGAAAAAGCCCGGGGGGCAAGAGTAGCAGAACATCACAATAAACCCAGGAAAGATACTGAAGACAAGGGTAGTGAAGACAATGATGATCTGCTAAGTGAGGGAGATACTAGAGAAAACAAGACAATTAATTTTCGTGTGGGAGATTTTCATATATTAGTAGACTGCAACATAGGTGTGGTGATTATGCCAGAGAAGTTTAAACTGTGGAATGGTGATGAAGAAAAGACAGTGAATCATGGATCAGAGAGCATGGATACAAAAGAGGCTGAAATCCTTGAAGGGAGTTCTGATGTTATCACCAGGGAGGAACATCCAAGCAAGCCAAAGGTATTCCCAACCAATGACACAATGGGGAGTTTGCCTTCTCTGTACGTACTTTTATTGGTGAACTCTCCTGCTAATTTCCAAGCCTTGTTGGGAAGGGATTAGGTCCTTGCTAATCAGTGCATTCCATTTCCAATGCATCAACTGTTATTATTCCGGAAGGATGATAAATTAAAAATAGTAGAGGCTGAGGCACAACCATTCCAAGCCAATACAAGCACAGTTGAAGCACGGTACTACAATGGGGATTCCTTGAAAACATCCTCAAGCCTACCATCATTGTGCCTTATAGGCCGGTGATACAGCCCACAGTGGAGGAGCACGATGATTAAGCTCAGCAAAAAGGAAGAGGAGGTAGCTGCGACCGCCATTCGCTAAAATAAATTTGCAGCACATGTTAGATAAGTTTGAAGAGTTGGGACATGAAGCATTCGGGACAGAAATAACCCATGAGGAGGATGACGATGAAGAAGGCCAACTCCAGCTAGATGATCTAGTGATGGCACCTGCTCAAATGGAGGATGGCGCACACGAAGTCCAAGATCCAGTGGAAGAAGAAAACTTGGGGAGTCCGGACAAACCGAAGGTAATATTTATCAGTGCACTGCTGGAAGATGAGATTAAGAAAAATTTGATAGATCTGTTGAGGGAGTTTGAATATTGTTTTGCCTGGACATACGAAGACATGTCTGGACTAGACAAAGGCCTAGTAGAACATAGACTCCCTATCAAAGAAGGATTCAAGCCATTCAAGCAACCTGCCAGGAGAATGTCTAAGGAGATAAAAAATTCAAGGGGAAGAGCTTTGATGAGGGCGTTGTTACATGGAAACTGATAATCCCCATAGAAACAAAAGACAGAGAATGGTGAAAATGGTCCCTTGATTGGGAAGGACCATTTAGAGTATGTAGAGTTCTAGAAGAATATATATCATTGATTTTAGGAAACGAAAATGAGGCCAATACATGGCCAAGAAATCTAACTACACCACCAACAGCAAGTTCGACCATCTCCAAAAATATCAAAATCCATCAATACACCAACACATCAAAGCCACAACAATCCTCCACAATACCACCAATAAAAACCAAAATGCATAGAAGTGTATGCGGGGATGGGGTCTCACTAAAGTGCAATGCACACAGATGACTTCTAGGAAAAGGAGATGGGACCTCGGTGCAAAGAAAATCATACAGACGGCACATAGAAGGGGCAGAAGTACCTGTGGTGGGGTGAATTACCAAGCTGAACTTGCACACTGTTATTAGCAACATCTGCGAAAGAAGTATCCATGAGAAAGAATATACTCCCCAAACACAGATGGCAGATTCCATCGACTTCGAAGTAAAACCAGATGTTCACGCATTTACATTGTGTAAACAACAGCCACATTGCTGATTGCTCGTAGAACAGAAATCTGGACTGACATGCAGGAGTTGCACAAAATCTGAACCAGGGGAAGGACGACAGTTTCACTCATAAAATGACCTGCACTCAAAATTTTCACAGAACAAAATATATTTTTCAGGAAAATGCAGGTTGTAGTGTGCACTTCAGCACTATCATGAGCTAGTGCATCTATTGCAAAATCAAAAACCTTCAAAGGCAGTACCTTATCCCTGCAGCATTCCAACTTTGAGGATAAATCATCCGGAATCCCCGTAGCTTGATTAGAGTTTTTCTTCATTCTTTTCAGAAGTACATCTACTCCAGCTACACAAATCTCTGTAAGTATTCGATAACAATGTTTTCTGCCTATTATTCTCTGTTGGGATTGTGCTTGGGCATGTGGTTGTTTGTTCCAACTTTGTAGTACACTTGTTCTGTAATATCGGTCGTCAATTTCCCCAATAAGGAAATTATATTTGCATATTGAGGATGTAAACTATGGTGGTTGAAAAATGGGGTGATCGTACCTTGCATTTCAATAGAAATCAAACCCGGATCTTTCTTCAGGCCAAGAGATCTCATTTGAACCCAAGACTCCCCAAAATGAGAGTCCAAACCTGTAGTTAAGAAAACCCGGCCCATGGGAAAATCAAAGAAAAGCACCAAAGAAGACAGTTGAAGCAAAGCAGTTGAAGCAACGTGCAATATGGAGAAGATCGTGAGGTGATGGCCAAATGAGTGGGCAAACTCCCCTATGCTAATATAAAAGAAACGATCAACAGAGCCAACAACTCATCAACAAATCTCAACACAAAAGCTTTGCAACTTATTGCAAAATTCAGCAATCAACTTTTCTTCAATTTCAATTTCAATTAGGATTTTTTCCATATTCTAGCACAAATTTCAATCTTCAGTTTTTATTAGTTTCTGAAATATTGTAAATCTTCTACGTTTGTTTGAAAATACAAATCTTATTAGAGATTTTTTCATATGGATTTCAGTTTAATTCCTTTTGCTTTTCGGTGTTATATCATTTAAGAGATTAGAACTAACGGTCAAATTTAGTTCCTATTTTCGTTTTGATTTTAGAAGTTAGATATTTTTACACTTTTTACACGAATTGGCGCACGAGCGCCTGGCACGCCCAGCAATTCGCTAAATAACACAAAAATAAAGAAACGATTTCTAAACAATAGACAAACTTACATAAATTCAAAGGAAATTATTTTCTTAGATTTTTAGTTTGACCGTCCACCTTGTCTCTCTAAATTAAGCCAAAAATCCATGAACAAGAGTGAACATTGATAATTTGGAAATAAATTTTACACGTCGGAATGAAGATCTTTGAATTACAATTATAATAATTATTAGCAAATTACATCGATGAAAATGAAACTATCCACACTATAAAAGAAAATTTGAACGTAGTCCGAAAATTACTTATCTCGAACAACGTTAAGAAATTTACCCATCGTCGATATCAAACGCAAGACCACCAAAAGGTCTTTTAAGGCTCATATTACCATTGGATCAAAACCTAGTTGGCGCATCAAAGCCAAGTTGTACAAATACAAATGCCAAGGAAATTTATTAAAACTTGAAGGAAATGACATGATAATATGAATAGACAAGGTTAAAAACATTGGACTTTACAATCGATCACATAAATTTTGAATTGTTTTCTCGCTTCACCACAAGCATCTCGATTGCATTTTATACCTATATTATCGTGTTAATCATAATACTGTGGACGATTCGCATAGTAATCATGTTTTATGGAAACTGGCAAAAATCTGGACTGACATGCAGGAGTTGCACAAAATCTGAACCAGGGGAAGGATGACAGTTTCACTCATAAAATGACCTGCACTCAAATTTTTCACTGAACAAAATATATTTTTCAGGAAAATGCAGGCTGCAGTGTGCACTTCAGCACTATCATGAGCTAGTGCATCTATTGCAAAATCAAAAACCTTCAAAGGCAGTACCTTATCCCTGCAGCATTCCATCTTTGAGGATAAATCATCCGGAATCCCCGTAGCTTGATTAGAGTTTTTCTTCATTCTTTCCAGAAGTACATCTACTCCAGCTACACAAATCTCTGTAAGTATTCGATAACAATGTCTTCTGCCTATTATTCTCTGTTGGGATTGTGCTTGGGCATGTGGTTGTTGTTAGAGTAGATGCCCAATTAGCCAACTTGTGGCATGTGGGTTTATAGACTCTTGTATGAAACAATCTTTATATATGATATTCGCATTTATTTATATGGCATTCTTTACTTTCATTGTGTTGTATAATGATTAACAATTACGTTGAGTAAAGACCTAGAATGCACTAAAGTGTATGTTAGATGTGATAGTGGGTATGACGGCTATCATGAAACACATCTAATAGTCACTGTGTATTCTGAACATGTTCCTAGTCGATTGGGCCGTCAAAATGAGGATAAGGCCGCCCGAGTTCGAGACTAGTATTTGCGATGCGAAGTACCATGTTTCATTGGTAGGGAACATTGTGATGTTCTGAGCATACAGATAGATAGTGACCTGGTGATCTATCGAACTACCCTCGTTCGGACTTTCCAAGTGGTTACCATTTGTCGAGTGGATAAGTCCGAGGTCTTGGTTGTACTGATTAGTCCTCACGACTCGAAACGTCATTGAGACTCTACATGATAGGCGTCTCACTTTGACTCGTTTGCCGACTCACTTTGACTCACGACTCGATGCATCGTTGTCGAGGATTCACCGCTCGCAGACATGCGTGGATATCCTATGCTATGTGAGGAGATAATAGTGTATAAATCTCTGGCCAGAGTACTAGAAGTGTTTTAGGTAAATGTGTTTACCTAGTTACACTCGCGATGTCACTATTCGATCTTCAAGATGTACGCATAGCTATCGGATCTATAGCGACTCTCGATTTACCAATGGTCGTTGATCTGATCGGGATATATGGATTGAAAGGACCGTACTGTACGCTAACCACGACCAACTGGTTCTTGCAGGCACTATCAGTGATACCTAGGGGATCATGGGATGATGTTGCTAGACGCTCTTACCATGATCCGTTGGGCAAGTCCGGGATTGTGATTCCGGAGCCACAATGGTTGTGGGACCACGACTAGCTGTATTCCTGAACCATTGAGGGTCACACAAGTACTGGATTCAAGATTCCCACACGGATACTCAGCTCAATGTGTTGAGCATGAGAAGAGGATTTTGGGGAGTGCGACTTCCTAAAAGTCAACAGGGGTCAAATCGGGATTTCCCGCTGTTGAGGGGCAAAACGATCATTTTGCACTGGGGTTCTGAAAAATGGTTTTTCAGATCATAGTATTTAGTTTTGGAAACTGAGTTGATCGGTCCGATCTGATCGGCGATCGGAGTTACGATGAAGTCACGGTGATGGGGATGAACCGAATGTTCCTCCGTTGGACCCGGGCCCGTTGGGCCGGTCCAAGTCCAACACTAAGATCTATTTAATATAGATTAGACTTCATAACTTAATTTATTGTATTGATCGTCTCACGGTATCGTTTTTGTTCTTCCGCTGCCTCGCCGGGAGGCGTGATCCGGATCCGCCGCGGCAGCTCAACAGTGGTATCAGAGCCAGGTTTTCGGATCTGATCAATACGATACTGCCTTATTGTATCTAACCCCTCAAATTTCAGATCGAGATCAAACAAAATTTTGAATAAAATGCATGCGCGGCGGCGCGCCTCCGCTTGCGCTTGCACGCAAGCGGCCGCACGCGATGAACGCGCAATAGCCGGCCGACGCTGCTACTCCTTTGCGCAAATGTTGCACGGTATTGCACCATGGCTGGTCGATGCTTCTCGCACGATGCTACGCCCCTTGGCCACACGCTGGCCGGCCGTAGGGGCAACGCTGATTGCGCGAGTGTTGAGCGGTGGTGCGCCGCTTACCGCGCGCTTGCGACGATGGAGGCTGGACGTTGGCTGGCCGCTGCTGCGAGTCGTGGGCGTTGTCTGCTCGATGCTGCGCCGTTGGAAGCACGATGGCCGCGTGATGTTGCGCTCGACCGCGCGTCGCGATTGGCGTGGCGTTGCGCGGCTTCCGCCGCGAGATTTTTCCTGGT
>KV006423.1:377174-398578 GCA_001598015.1 Dorcoceras hygrometricum
TGTATCCCTGAACCATTGAGGGTCACACAAGTACTAGATTCGAGATTCCCGCATGGATACTCAGCTCAATGTGTTGAGCACGAGAAGAGGATTTTGGGGAGTGCGACTTCCTAAAAGTCAACAGGGGTCAAACCGGGGTTTGCCGCTGTTGAGGGGCAAAACGGTCATTTTGCAAGTTAGGGTTGGATGATCTGAAAAATTGTTTTTCACATCATAACATTCAGTTTTGGAAACTGAGTCGATCGGTCCGATCTGATCGGCGATCGGAGTTACGATGAAGTCGCAGCAATGAATATCGTCATTTGGACCCGGGCCCGATGGGCCGGTCCAAGTCCATTGTTAGTCTATTTAATTAGACTTGAGAGACTTCATAATTAAATTAACTCTCACAACTACATCATAACCCTAACCCTAAGTGTGCTAGCCGCCCTCCCCTCCTCTCAACTCCCGCCGCCGCCGCCGCCTACGCGTCGCCGCCGCCGCCGCCGCCTACGCGTCGCCGCCGCCGCCGCCGATCTTCGTCGGAAATTTGTTTCCGGCCGATTCGACGAGGAGAATCCGTTCGTGCAGAATTTGTCAGTGCTTCTAGTACAGCCTGACGAAGGAGTCTCGATTCTGGTCGTGGACCGGATTGGCGATTATCTACCGCAATCTACCGAGAAGAGCCGGGTTCTTGTAATTCCGGTTGGAGCCAGGCACAAGTGCCAGCAAGGTATTCGTTTTGAACGCCCTATGTATGACGATTATTGAATTGTTGTTTTTCATATTGATCGTCTCCCGACCTCTATTCTTTTGTTCTTCCGCTGCCTCGCCGGGGGGCGGATCCGGATCCCAAACATTTAATGCAAAAGTCCAAATGCAATTACCTCGAACAAGGTAACCGATGCACCAAATTCTTCTATGACTTGATTAAACGGAATGCAAAGAGAAACAAGATTGTAGCGGTTACTAAGGCTGATGGACAACACACAATGGACCCAAAAGGTATCTCTACTGAATTTATCAGTCATTTCTCGAGTTTATTGGGCAGTAATCACAGTAGGGATCCCTTGGATGAAGAATGGATAGGGAATGGGCCGAAACTGAATGTGAATGATGCAAATTTGCTTACTGCTACAATCTCTATTGAAGAGGTATATTCTGCACTTTCTTGTATTGGTAATGATAAAGCTCCTGAGCCTGATGGATTTGGTGCTATGTTCTTCAAACGATCTTGGAATATTATTGGTAGAGATATATTTCTGGCAGTGTCTGAATTCTTTTCTAGTGGTAAACTCCTTAAACAATGGAATCATGCTGCTATTACTCTTGTTCGAAAATCACCACATGCTTCTATGGTTGGAGATTTTAGGCCGATTGCTTGTTGTAATGTGTTCTACAAAATCATTGCCAAAATTCTCTTCTTGAGACTTGCTCCTGTTATTGGAAATCTTATCGACAAAGCTCAGGCTGCCTTGGTACCTGGGGAGTCTGGATAACTCAAAGCTAATATTCATTAGCGGACTGTTGGAAGGTGGGATTAAGAGGGATTTGATAGATCTGTTAAGGGATTTTGAAGATTGTTTTGTCTGGACATACAAAGACATGTCTGGACTAGACCAGAATTTAGTGGAGCACAGACTCCCGATCAAAGTGGGATTCAAGGCCTTTGAAGGGATTGTGCTTGGACATGTGGTTGTGACTCGCGAAGTCAAGCCGCTAAAACACAAGGATGCTATCGTACCGCCCAGAAGGTATTTGTACTGTGGCCAGTGAGAAAGATTCCGCATTCTTTGGTGAGAACAAGCTGCCAGAAGATTTCTTTCCTACTAATGGACATCCTCATGGTAGAGCGATGGGCAAAGGAGTAGCGCGCGAAGAATTGGTGATTCTATTTCGTTGCTTTGGAGTCATAGTTCAGAAGATTGGTTTGGTCCGGGTGCGTAAGTTAACAAGAGCATATTAACACTCAATATACAAGCAAATGGCCTACCAGGCCATATGCTTGCAGGGGGCATTTGTTGGTGCTAAAAATAATTAGCCCATTTCAAGGAATTGCGAGAAGCTCATTCAGCAAAAAGCCCAAGCCCATTTAGAATCAAACCCGGTCCATAGAAGGAGCAGGATGAGCGCCAAAAAACAATTAAAGCTAGTGAAACGTGAGCCAATACGTGCAACGTGAGAAAACTCCCCATGAAGCCATAAAAGGGACGAGAAACAGAGGAATCAGGAATAATCAACACTTCTGCACAAAAAAAGCGCTACGCAATTCTCTGCACAATTCAGCAATCAAATTTTCTTCAATTTCAATTTCAATTAGGATTTTTTCCATATTCTAGCACAAATTTCAATATTCAGTTTTTATTAGTTTATGAAATATTGTAAATCTTCTACGTTTGTTGAAAATACAAATCTTATTAGGGATTTATTCATATGGATTTCAGTTTAATTCCTTTTGCTTTTCGGTGTTATATCATTTAAGAGATTAGAACTAACGGTCAAATTTAGTTCCTATTTTCGTTTTGATTTTAGCAGTTAGATATTTTTACACTTTTTACACGAATTGGCGCACGAGCGCCTGGCACGCCCAACAATTCGCAAAATTACACAAAAACCTTATCATCCCAAGTTTTTAAAATTCATTTTATCCTACTAAATTTTTGTGGAGAAAAACATCGATTTTTCTCTATGTGCTGAAAGCAGTATTTACGAAAAGTGAATGGAGTTTAATTTGATTTAGTGAAAAAATTGTCATTCGTTTTTTAGTTTTAACTAGTGAATCTATTGTTCGTTCATGTTTTTGTATAAATTTAACATCTTTCATGTCCTAAAGAAGGCGGAAAACCGTGTTATGTGCTAGCTCGGTATACGTATATTTTGCGTGGGAAAACTAAAACATTATTTTTAAAGTTGGACTATTTTATTATAAATTTAGTAACTTATTTGTTTTGGTCTTTATTCATTGGAAGTTAATAAACTGGAAAATATAATCTATTTGAGATACATGCTTTTCTATATGGCGAAAATGAGATATATATTACACAATTTAAAAAATATATTAATAAAACTTAAAAACGGAAAATAGCAAGATGACACAAAATATTCATGATTTGGGGTGAAAATCTTGTGGTTTTCTTTAATTTTGTTTAGCTAGATTTTAATGCATGTGATATAGGCTTAATTCCAGCCACGGATGTTAGACCCAGTGCTCATAATCAAGGATTAAGCACACAATAAACGATAAAAAACGGAAGTTTAAAAGCGGGATAAAATTTTCCGGACTTATATACAGAAAAGTCTTTTAAAAAGTATTTGCAAACACATACAGAGCTAGACCTACTCATAGTACACGCAGAAAACCATGTAATAAAACATCATCTAATCTCCCAAACAATATGCATATAATCAAAGCATAAACATCTAGTCAACATGAAACGAATCGTACTCTAAAATTTTTTTTTTGAAATAAAATGCGGTTAAACAATTTTAAAAAAAATATATAGTTCGTCCACCGAAAGTTTTCCTCAACATCATTTTTAAAACATAAATAAATAATATCCCAAAATCACATCATTCATTCTTCCTTAAAATCAGAGTAAGTAAAAGTTGCGGAAACTGAACATGTCTCAAAAATAAAATAAAGAAAACTGAGTGGTCACGGGGTAACAGCTGCAGCCGGCGCTCAGAGGTCCTCACCACCTGTCGAGATAAAATTAACAGGATCATAACATGCACCATTTAAACCTAGTGAGCCTAAAGGCCCGACATGCTCTATCTGATAATAACGAAGCACGTATAATAAACTCACATGCAAGCACATAGCATATCGTAAAATAACTTTAAAACATGTATGCATGGATACTCGTAAAACATGATTCATAAATCAATCGTAACATTACATAATCGTATATCAGTACGGAATAAGGCGTGCCATAGCATAACATAAAAACGTGTGAGTCGTATCCATGAAGTGTGAGCCATAACATAAACGATTGATCAATCATACGAAACCAACGTACGTGACGATGCGGTTACACCCAAAAACGTGTGAGTCGTATCCATGAAGTGTGAGCCATAACATAAACGATTGATCAATCATACGAAACCAACGTACGTGACTGATGCGGTTCACCCAACCTTACCTCGAAATCCCTCACACCTATATGCTGCCACTTCACCATGCCGTGAACACATGATACATAAGCTCGTAATAACATGAACAGAGGTTGATCGGGTCCGGTATCCCGATTCCGTTCATCATAAAGTTGCCACAAATCACTTCAGTCCCTCAAAAAATATTTTCTTTTCTTTCATGCCTTAACATTTTATAAAACTTCATCATGCGTGCATTTCGTAACATTATGCAATTTAAAAGGCTTAGCCCATCAATATATATTTAAAACTTTCATTTAAAATATTATCATTTTCGTATACATAAAATACTACATATATAATTAAATATATATTCACGGACATCTACATTTTCTCCTCCGGTCAAGGACTGGTTCAAGGTGCCTGACCCACTAATTCTAAGCCCAAAATTCTAAACTTAACATCAACATGACACTTAACCTTAAACATGACTTGACCCATTAAACTTTAAAATTAGACTTTAAAATTTATAAAATACTCAGTCTTTCACTTTAAAATCAAACATTAAAATTTGACAAAAATCCCATAAATCAAATAAATTCTAAAAATGCTGGAAAACATCTTAATATATGCTTAAAACATCAAATAAAGTCATTCACGAACTTTGGCAGCCCCTAAAACTCGAAATCTCAATTTTTACAAAAATGACCCGACGAGGCTCAATTCGAGCGACAAAATGGTAAAAATCATTAAAATCCAATTCTTAACTGAATCACTCCTTGTTTCGACTCACGTCACCCTAACTCAATATACTAGTCACTGGAACAAACGAGACTCAAAAACAATTCAAGACGTGACCAACCCGACGCTCATAATGACACTGCTTGCGCGCAAACTGCAACCAGGACACGTGCTAGCCATAAAACTTATAACTAATTCGTTCCTCGACCAAATAACTCCCCGTTTTGACCTGCGTGACCCTAAATCAATGTTATATCTCCTGAAATCAACCTTGACCATACAGACCACATTAGAGCGACTTACGTGACCCCAACAAATCTACTGTCGCGCACAGACGACAAGCCAGGACACGTGCTGATCATAAAATTCGTAACTAATTCATTATTGACCAAATCACTCTCCATTTGGACCAACGTGACCCCAACTTGATGGACTAACTACTGGTACCACCCTTGGACCGAACCCCAACCCTATGAACTGACCATGATCGAAGCTTCACAAGAAACAATTCAAATACGGGTTAAAAATCGTGATGCATGCATGAATCGTAAACAATAAACGTAGATCTAATAAATTGACATACAGATCATGCAATCATTATTTAAAAATAGTGTAATATGATTTAAATGGTGAGAAAAAAGGGATAATAGAACATGCCTTGATTGAAGAATATGGAAGAACTACGCGTTACCGAAGTGGGGGACAAGAGATCGGGACAAAACGCCTTGAAATCACCACAAAGAATGATGGAACTCGAGCCTAGGGGAGGGAGTGGTGGCTTGAGGGAGTGTGGGGGTGAGGGTTTTCGAAATTAGGGTAGAGAGAAAAATGAGTTGTGCCAAAAAGACCCGTCTCATGGATTTAATTAGGAAATAAAAGAGCTTTTTACTTTATTAACCCCCACTAATTAAAATATTAGTAAAATTCTAAACTTAAACTTTAAAACTCCAAATTTTCGTAACATAAGATCCCTGAATTTTTAAAATGTAATAAAGTTCATTAAAACAGCCCGTACAGGTGAAAAACAGGGTTCCCCTCGATAAATATACATAAAAATCTCAGTTTTCGGAAATTGCTGCTTAAAATAATAATTTTAGCTCTTAAAAATATGATGACTTAAAAATATTTCTGTCAGGCCCCGTGCTAATCATCAAAGATTAACAACTCAATTAAGCCCATAATCGCGGAAGCATAAAAATAGGGCTTAAAATTTTTTCAAACATTTGGGCCTGAACCATAAAACAGTTATTCAAAATATTCATACTCAAAATAGAATTTACTCAAATCCAACAACAGACAGGTAATCAAATAAACTCAAATAATAGATCCCCAAAATACATCGAAACTTTGGGCATCTCCTGGTTCGATACATAATACAAATACAATGGGACTCAACCAAGCGGGGATCTACTAGCTAAAGCTCCAATCTGCCCAGCCAGATTACCTGCAACTCCTGCATTGGGCAACACAGACCCAAGAACACAAAAGCAGGAAAAGAAATACGAGGTCAAACCTCAGTACGAAGAGCACTAAGACAACAGCAACTCATAAACATACAGTAAATCAAAACATGAATGCATGAGGGTTGTCAAATAATCGGTCATCTAGGCCAACGAGTTAGCTGGCAAATCAAAGGCGAGCCTCTATACCACGCACAGCCAATCAACCGATGGAAATCATCAGTCCGTGATATTCAGGGCTGGCCACTCAATTACCCATCACAGCTCGGTGGTATTCAGACACAACGACTCAGTCGGTCACAACTCCGTTGATAGCGTTGGACCTTTCAGGCACGACACATTTGTCTGCCGATCACAACGTGGCTCTTAAATCAGGTTTCAATAGATCAACATGCTCAATACGTATGCATGTATGCCAAGAAATTCATATCTGATTTCCACATGCATAATTCACGTAAAACAGAACATAAATTCAAGCAATGAGCCAAACCTGCTTCACGTAAAACACAGAATACACAAAATACCATTCATGCCCCAAAATACTACACGCTTATGCCAAAGCTGTAATCAGAAGCTCAATTCGTATCTCAAATCTCAGATTCTACCTCAACAGATCTCACAGGGCACGACAACCTCAGCCTGCTCAAATCTGCTTCCTCGCTGGTCTCGGCAAACTCAGCATGAACTGCCCAGAAGCTCAAATCTGTCAAGGCATCTAACAATTCAACTCAAATCTAAACTTCTATACCTTACTGCCTACGGTCAGAACTCAAATCTGGTTCTACCTGTCACCTCAGGTTCTAACAGCTAGAACTAAGCTTGAAACAGTAAGGAAACACTTACCCAGAAGCTCAAACGAGCTAAAGAACTCTCGGGTCAGCTATCGCAGAAATTTACGAACACTAAAATTCCTTCGTGCTCCTCCTATGCGTCGACTCAGGTCGCCTAACTGGTACAATCGAAAGGGCTAAGGGAGACGAGTTCAGCGCCACCTACCTTGCTCCAAACTACGACGGAAATCGACGATAAATCGGAGAAATAGTGTTCGATGAACAGTAACTTTCGAGGGTTCACTGGGGAGGACGATAAGAAATGTCGGGTTCGAAATACGCTAAGTGCTAATAAGCTCTTGAACTTAAATCTTCGAGTCAAAGCCTACAGTGAAAGTCAACACCAACATAAACAGATCTCTGCATCAGATCTTAGCACTAAGGCACAAGTCCTCAAATCTTATCCCAGCGTAACTCAAATTTGAGTTCTCAACGCTAACGCTAAACACAAGCGTAACTAATCAAAACAACGACGTACCAAGGTTCCTGCTCTCACAAGAAAAACGACGTCGCACTGCCTCACGTAGGAAACAGATCTCAGCACTCACTGCTGCTCACGCTCATCCAGATCTCTCATCAAAATCTAGCGCTAACACCAGCTGTCAACCCAGAAACGTTGACTAAGACATGGCATCTCTGTGCTAACTCTCACATCTACGCTCGCTCGCTAAACAACACCGTTGACCCGTGTTGACATCTGGTCATGCCCCTGAAAAGATTTCACCCACTAGCAAGACATCTGAAATTGCGAAACGACGACGCATCAATCCTCGCTCCAAGCTCGACTACTCAGATATCATTCGATAGAGACCAGCGACTCAAAGCTGAACAATTCTATGTCAAATCTGAAAATCACCAACTAGATTCGACAAAATCCTAAAATCTGATATTCGAAAATCCACAACTCCCGTGACTAATCCCAAACCAAATCTGATTACTAGATTAATCACTAATTGTTGAATCTCAATCCTCACATTCTCCTCATGAAATTGCGAAACGACGACGCATCAATCCTCGCTCCAAGCTCGACTACTCAGATATCATTCGATAGAGACCAGCGACTCAAAGCTGAACAATTCTATGTCAAATCTGAAAATCACCAACTAGATTCGACAAAATCCTAAAATCTGATATTCGAAAATCCACAACTCCCGTGACTAATCCCAAACCAAATCTGATTACTAGATTAATCACTAATTGTTGAATCTCAATCCTCACATTCTCCTCATCTTAAGAGATTTCGTCCTCGAAATCAAAGGCAAACGCAGAACAAAATCAACAAAACACCAAAA
This sequence comes from Dorcoceras hygrometricum, assembly GCA_001598015.1. Lineage (NCBI taxonomy): Eukaryota > Viridiplantae > Streptophyta > Magnoliopsida > Lamiales > Gesneriaceae > Dorcoceras > Dorcoceras hygrometricum. The sequence goes on from KV006423.1 coordinate 385,569, forward strand.
CTAACCAACTCAACTCCATTGTCAAAGCTCAAACAGATGAGGCCACTCTTGTCTCGTCTTATCTTCTACCTCCTAGGTAGCTTATTCTCGGCCATGCTTACTCCATTGGACCATCACTAACGGTATACTCTTATTCCTCAACTGTTTCTCCTTCCTGTCCAGAATCTGCACTGGATATTCCACATAACTCAAGGCAGAATCTAGCTCAACCTCATCAGTCATCAACACATGGGATGGATCTGGATCATATTTTCTCAACATTGACACATGAAAAACATCATGTATCGCTGCTAAATCATCAGGCAGATGCAATCTATAAGCCAACTGTCCAATCCTCTCAACAACCTCAAATGGACCAACGAATCTAGGAGCTAACTTGCCCTTGAATCTGAACCTCATTACTCTCTTGAAAGGAGAAATATTCAGGAACACTCGATCACCAACTTCAAATTCCAGAGGTCGGCGTCTTCTGTTAGCATAGCTAGTGAAGCGATCCTGTGCAGCTTTCATTCTACTTCGAATCAAAGAAATCTGATCTCTCTTATGCTGCACAAAACCAGGGGTCGAAAGCTGTTTCTCACCAACTTCTTCCCAAAAGATTGGAGATCTAAACTTGCGACCATACACCGCTTCAAATGGAGCCATTCCGATAGTCACTTGGTAGCTGTTTTTATAAGAAAACTCAACAGGGATACCGAATCCTGCCAGCCACCACTGAAATCCATCACAACTGCTCGCAACATATCTTCTAAAGTCTGAATGGTCCTATCAGATTGGCCATCCGTCTGAGGGTGATAAGCAGTGCTCATCGCCAATCTCGAACCCATAGCTGCTTGCAAACTCTTCCAGAATCAAGATGTGAATCTTGGATCTATATCAGACACTATCGAAACAAGCACTCCATGCAATCTCACAACATGGTTGATATACAGCTTCGCCATTTTGTTCATCGAACACCTCACATCATAGGAATGAAATGGGCTGACTTCGAAAGTCTATCAATCACCACTCAAATAGCATCGCATCCCCTACTCGATCGAGGAAAATGAGTCACAAAGTCCATGACGATGTGCTCCCAATTCCATTGAGGCACTTCTAAACTTTGCAATAATCCACCAGGTCTCCTTCTCTCAGCCTTGACCTGTTGACAATTCAAACATCTATAAAAAAAACCAGAAATGTCGCTCTTCATGCCTTCCCACCAGTAGTGGGACTTCAAAGCATGGTACATCTTTCTCTCGCCCGGATGCACACTATAACGACTGCAATGGGCTTCATTCAGGATAGTATCCTTCAAATCAATCAGGTTCAGAACCACCAACGTTCCTCGAAATCTCGAACACCCATCAGAAGCAACATAATAATCGTCAGAATGACCATTCTGGGCCTTATATCTTCAACTCATGAACAAAAGGATTAGTCTTCTGTGCCTCTCTGATGTTCATCACAATCTGTGGTTCAACCTGAATAGAAGAAACTATGAAATACTGATCACCTGGTTGAAACCGCCAACCAGAATTACCCAACTGCTCGTTGACTCTCGAGATACTCAAAGATGTTAGCATCGCAGACTGGGCTTTCCTACTCAAAGTATCGGCTAATAAGTTCATCCGCCCAGGCTGATACGGAATCTCACAATCAAAATCCTTGAGCAACTCCATCCAACGACGCTGTCTCATATTCAGATCTGACTGAGTGAAGATATACTTCAAACTCTTGTGGTCGGTGTACACCACAAACTCCTCACCATACAAATAGTGACGTCATATCTTCAAGGCAAGAACAATCGCTGCCAATTCTAAATCATGAACGGGATATCTCGTCTCGTGGGGCTTCAACTGTCGAGAAGCATACGAAATCACATACCCGTTCTGCATCAGCACACATCCCAAACCACTCAGAGAAGCATCGGAGCAAACAACGAAACCTCCAGATCCAGACCGTAAAGCTAGTACAGGAGCAGTAGTCAACTTCTCCTTAAGTGTTTGAAAACTCGACTCGCACTCGTCAGTCCAACAAACTTCCTATCCTTCTGGGTCAAATGCGTCATCAGCCTGGCTATAGAAGAGAACTTCTCGATAAAACGCCTACAATATCCAGCCAATCCTAGGAAAGTACGAATCTCAGAAACATTCCTAGGTCGCTCCCAGTTAAGAACTGCTTCAACCTTACTAGGTGTTGGCGCAGTGGCGGATCCGGATCCCGCTCCCGGGGCGCAGCGGAAGAATTACAATTTGGAGCCCGGCAACGGTCAATACACCTATAAAAACATTCATAAACATACATAGGATGTTTAGAATGATACCTTGCTGGCGTCTAGGCGCCTGGCTCCGACCAATTTCACGAGAAAATTGGCACTTCAACGGTTGGCGGTTTATGCCTCCTAATCCGGTCCACGATCAGAATCCCAATTCTTTCGCCGGTCTGCACTAGAAAACTCGACGAAGATTTCACGGACGGAATCTCATCGCCAAAACGGTCGAAACTAGATTTCCGACGGCGACGATGGGCGGCGGCGACGTCGGCGGGCGACGATGGCGGCGGCGGGGGAGGAGAGGAAAGAAAAATATAAGCTGAAGAGCTTTTGGTACGTATCAAATGAATACCCCAGGGCCTCTATTTATAGATTTTCCATGGGCTTGAACCAGCTTAATGGGCTTGGGTCGGGCCCATGGTGAACATTGGTTTCAAGTCCATCACTGTGGCTTCATCATAATCCCGATCGACGATCAGATCAGACCGATCTACACAGTTTACAAAACTGAGCATTATGATGTGAAACAATTTTTCGGACCACCTAATCCAAAATAGCAGTTTGGACCCTGTAAGCTTTAAGGATAGTCAAACTAGCCCAAGCTTAGGGAAATTGCATTTTGACCCTATTTAATTTTAGGAAGTCGCACTTCCATCCTTCCTCCTACTATACTCAACAAATTGAGCTTAATTTCCATACGGGAATTGAGAAACCAGTACTTGTGTGACCCTCAATGATTCAGGGATACAGCTAGCCGTGGGCTCACAATATTTGTGACTCCGAAACCACATTTTCGGACTAACCCATCGGATCACGGTAAAGCGTCTAGCAACATCGCCCCATGATCCCCTAGGTATCACTGATAGTGCCTACAAGAACCAGTCGGTCATGGTTAGCGTACAGTACGGTCCTTTCAACACAAATATCCCGATCAGATCAACGACCATTGGTAAATCGAGAGTCGCTAGAGATCCAACAACCATGTATACATCTTGGAGATCAAATAGTGACATCGCATGTGTTACTAGGTAAACCCATTTACCCAAAACACATCTAGTACTCTGGACAGAGATTTGTCACACTATTATCTTCTCAGATAGCATAGGACATCCACGTACAAGGGCGAGCGGTGAATCCTCGACAACAAAGCATCGACTCCTACATGCATCGGGACTTCACCCAACCCCGCCACCTGATGACCCCAAATGAGTCGGTAAACGGGTCAAAGTGAGGCACCTATCATGTAGAGTCTCAATGAAGTTTCGAGTAATAAGGGCTAATCTGTACAACCAAGACCTCGGACTTAATCCACTCGACAAATGGTAACCACTTGGAAAGTCCGAACGAGGGTAGTTCGATAGATCACCAGGTCACTATTCATCTGCATGCTCAGAACATCACAATGTTCCCTACCAATGAAATGAGGTACTTCACATCGCAGATGCTATTCTCAAACTCAGGCGGCCTTATCCTCATTTTGGCGGCCCAATCGACTAGGAATAATTTTAGAATACACAGTGACTATTAGATGTGTTTCATGATAGCCATCAATCCATATCACATCTAACATACACTATGGTGCATTCTAGGTCTTTATCCAACACAATTGTTAACATTATAAAAATAATGAAGATAAAGAATACCATAAAAGAATACGAATTTCATAAATAAAGATCGTTTTACATAGAGTCAACAAGAACCCACACGCCACAAGTTGGCTAGTTGGGCACCTACTCTAACACTAGGATCCACAGAAATACCTTGTGCAGAAATCACATGACCCAAAAAGATTACTCTATCCAGCCAAAATTCGCACTTGCTAAACTTGGCATACAATTGCAAGTCTCTCAATCTCCGCAATAACAATCTCAGGTGCTCCTCATGCTCTCTGAAACTTCTCGAATACACCAAGATGTCATCTATGAAGACAATCACAAATCGATCGATATACTCGCTGAAGACGCGATTCATCAAATACATGTAAACAGCTAGGGCATTCGTCAACCCAAACGGCATCACAAGAAACTCATAATGCCCATATCTCGTCCGGAAAGCTGTCTTTGCTACATCAGCATCTTTGATTCACAACTGGTGATAGCCAGAGCGCAAGTCAATCTTCGAGTATACAGCCGATCCTTGCAACTGATCAAACAAGTCATCAATCCTCGGCAACGGATACTTATTCTTGATCGTTGCTTTATTCAACTGCCGAAAATCTACACACATCCTCATAGATCCATCTTTCTTCTTCACAAACAAAATCGGAGCTCCCCAAGGCGACATACTTGGTCTGATGAAGCCTTTCTCCAAAAGATCTCTCAACTGATCCTTGAGTTCTTTCAACTCAGCTGGCGCCAACCGATATGGAGCTCTAGAAATCGGGACTGTCCCTGGCACCAACTCTATACTAAAATCAATCTCTCTTCTCGGAGGGAATCTAGGAATCTCATCTGAAACACGTCAGGAAACTCTCGGACGATCGGAATATCGCTCAACTCCAATCGCTACTCTTGGGAAACATCGAGCGCATAGATCATGAATCCAGCGTTACCTAGCGAATAATGATTAAACATTTCCATGGCGGATACCAAAGGAATATTCGAGCTCGAGTCAGCACCGTAGAAATCCCATTTCTCTCCCGACTCGGGGCAAAATCTCACCACACCATGGAAACAATCAACAGTCGCCCTATACTCAGCCATCACATCCATTCCCAAGATGCAATCAAAATCCTTCATCTCCAAGGAGATCAAATTTTCCACTATCACATTCTGGTCAAATCGAATCACAAAGTCCACCACAATCTCACGGGACAACAACCACACGCCAGCAGGAGTAGACACAGATACAACATCACACAGTGGGGTAACTCTCAAACCACGCTCATGCACAAACCATGCAGAAACAAAGGAGTGTGTGCTCCTGTATCAAATAAAACCCTCGCAGGAAAATCAAAGATAGAGCATGTACCTGCGATAAATCCACCAGGTATCTCATCAGCCTGCTCTCTCGACAAGGCATTCACCTGGGCCTGCTGTGATATCTGAAACTGAGCTCTCGAAGGTCCTCCAAACCTAGACGGTTCACGGGATTGGAATCTAGATCGTTGAGTCGGGGCAGGAGGTGGCGGTCTCTGAAAAGAACTACCAGCCGAACCTTGCTGCGAAGGGATCGAAGACTGTCCCCTCAACAAAGGACACACTCTCAGAAAGTCTCCAGGCTTCCCACAGTTGTGGCAAGTCTCCTGAACTCCACGGCACTGCGAAGTCATGTGCTTGCCACCGCACTGTCCACAAGACACTACTCCTGAACCACTGCCACCAAAGCTCACAGAACCAGAGGAACTCGAATTCGAATTCTTCTTGAACTGCTTCCCACGAGGCCCGAACCTCTGACGGTTCGATTGCTGTAAAGTCTGATGAGATTGAGAAGTATGCATCCCTTCAGGCGTAGGATAGGAACCTCGTCCAACAGTCAACGGAACCTACGTCGGTGCATCCAACAAACTCTCCTCGATATCAACTGCTCGATCCACAGCCTCAGCATACGTGGATGGGGCACCAGCTAACACCAACTGAAACAACTCTGGCCTCAATCCCTTGATGAACTTGTTCCTCTTTGTCCGCTCCTGGCTAGCAACATGAGGGACATACGCCAGAAGGGAGGAAACTGTCTGGAATACTCAGCAACCTTCAAATCGCCTTGCTTCAGATTGTCGACTCCCTTTCTCGATTATTGAAGTACGACTCTGGGGTATACTCCTGTCGGAACGCTGCACAGAAGCTCTCCCAAGAAACCAAGGCTCCGGTCTCTCTCATCACTTGGGAAGTAACTTTCCACCAACGTTGAGCATGCTCTCTCAACTACAAAACGGCCAACTTCAGCCGCTCTGCGGTGTACTCCAATGTATCAAACAAGTCCTCCATGTGCTCCAACCAACCTTCAACCGAAAGACCACCCTCGGCGCCAGTGAACGTAGGGGGATTCATCCTCTGAAATCGGTCCAAGACTAACTCCATCTCACCTATCTGTCTCGTCACATCCTCCACCTCTGTCTGTCTCTATCTACGACGCAAAGGGATATTCTGCTGCACATCCTCGTCACTCTCTTAGGCTCTAGACTCCTTAGTGGAACGTCTAGCAGTCCTACTTCTACCTCTCCTCGACGGCATCTAATCAAATCTCAAGGTAAGACTAAAAGCAGATAATCACAGAGGCAGATATCATATCACACATGTCACAGAGTCAAGTAATAAATCAAATCAAAACTCTGTGCCCAAACTCGAGTGTGATCAAAGGGAAACGAGCTTATCCCAGTTTAAGCTCTGATACCAAAAATGTCAGGCCCCGTGCTAATCAGCAAAGATTAACAACTCAATTAAGCACAAAATCGCGGAAGCATAAAAATAGGGCTTAAAATTTTTTCAAACGTTTGGGCCTGAACCATAAAACAGTTATTCAAAATATTCATACTGATGGTCCCTGAAATAGGATCACTAAGTAAATAGGAGTTCAGAAGGGGGGGGGGGGGTTGGAATGAACTCCTTCGATTTTTCTATTTCAAAACTCTTTCAAAATGTTTTGCAAGCTTCTTTCTTAACTTAAGTCCGAGTTACCAGACTTAAGAATTTCTCAGTTATATTCAAACTTCTCGGCCAACAGTATTTGTGCGAAAAAAGGCCGATAGATTTGTGAACAGTTAATATAAGCAATAAACAATATGTAACTGCGTAAAGTAAAAGAGAGTCGAGAATTTGTTTCTGGAAGTTCGGACTTCAATGTCCTACGTCTCCCCTTCTTCCTCCTCGGAAGGTATCACTAGAAGACTTTGATGAGAGTAGTCCTTCTACAAACACCCGATCCCGTAACCCGCAGCTACGAGAACTCCTAGTATCTCACAACACCAATCCAAGAAGACACAGCTGCTGGTTACAACACTTTAATATTTTCAAACGGCTTTTTGAGAAGCCCGTTTGTTACAGACTCAATCAAAAGATATACAGTGAATACACGTATATGAGACTGTAAAAATCTTCTGGTTTCAACAATGAAACTCGATTACAACAATGTAACCAGAAGATTGACTCGAAGGTATTTCAATGAAGATCAACTGTTAGGTTCTTCGAGTCTTTGAGCTTTTGAATATTGCAACTGGTAGATAGCTCTGGGAGTATTTTGACAGCGTTTCAGTAATAGCAGTAACAAGAGTTGTCTTCAATTCAAATAGTTTGCTATTTATAATCTTCGTTCAACGGTCGATGAATCCAGATAAGGCAACAAATACTTTTTGAATTCCTGACAGTAGTACGCCGTCAATCCTGCTCCATTATATGATAAATTGCGTTTCGTCAGGGATGCGAATATCGTTTCCATATGTGTGCACTCCCGTTGAAACCGCCTCTGCCAATGTGTACTATTTTTCCAAAGATAGTACCAATCTCGTCTCCTTAATTTCAGGCAGTATGAGTGATTCTTGTTTTGGCCATCGATCTTTTCCAATTGAGTATACGATCGAATTTGAATCAACTCTATGCTTGCGCCTGAAATAATTTCTATCGACAGATCTTTCCTTGAAGAAGATGAATGAACAGTTCCTTGCTGTTGAAATATTTGTCGCGGTAAACAAGATTCAACTATTTGCAAATTTCAGCATTGATGACGTCATCATATCTTTCCATTAACAAATTTGAGCACTGCTGACGTCATCATATCTATTGGGAACGTTGCAGCTGAATATGATGGTGACATCATGATGTCTGATATTCTACTGTGGCTGACGTCATCAAATATGTTGAAGCAAACGATATCGTGTTGAACTAACTGTTTACGAAAGCTGTCGATAGTAAACGTTACTTGTACTGTTTCCATAAACAACACTGTAGCGAAGTCTGGTGTCACCAGCGATAAATAGTACTGTTTCAAGATCTGTCGAGTAATATCAATGCATACGGCCCTTTCTGTTGGTAGAACAATTCACTGTTCCCGTTGCTGTTGGCAGATACCATTACGATACAATAGTCAAGAGCTGTTGGCAGATATCTCCATTCTCAATACTTAATCAGTAGATTTCTGCCCCGATAACCCGAATAACCAAATCAATCACTCCACTGTTCCAAGATCTGATTTTGATCAACTCGAAACCATAACTGTAGCTTAAACCAATCACTGTTGTCAGCAACGTTGATCATCGTGAAAAGATTATTCGAATACTATCATTTAAGTCCAAATCTTTTCTTATTTTTGTTATCACCAAAACTATAAATTTTATCCTAATAATTTCCCCCTTTTTGGTGATGACAAAACTTAGCAGCCGATTGGAAAAGATAAGCAAATATAAATTGCACAACGACTGCTAAAAGCAAATTTCATTTACTCAACGAAGTACAGGAGATTTGTACGAAAGATTCTAATCAGTATCATCTTCTTCTTTTATGAGTTCCACTCCTGCTTTGCCTACGTTCTATCCTTTCTCTTTCCAACCTATTAGACTCCCTTCTGTCGGCTTCAATAACTCTTTCAGCAGCCTCTTCTATACTTAAAACTTGTCCAGTCTCTATGATGTGTCTCCGTGCCTGTTCAACTCTTTCTTCAAAAGTTCCAGTTGTTGGTGGAAACGTTTGAGTTTGTGTTCTCATAGTGCTGGGGCGGCTGCTACTTCCTATTTCCCCCTTTTTGGCAGCACCACCTCTTAGGTAATCGGCGATGTCACCTACTTGGGTGGAAAGGCTGAGTATATCTGCTGCTATCTTTGATTGAAAGTCCAAATGTTCGCTCCTGATAGCAGCAATTTGTTCATCCATTGTAATGAGCCTGGCATCTTGCTCCCGTTGCTTCTTCTTGATATCAAATAGGTCTTGAAAGATAGTGCCAACGGGTGCCATCAAACCCTTTTTGAGATCAGTGATTTGTGCTGTTTGAGTATTACCTTTCCTTTCAAGAACCCGACACGCAGTCTCAAAAGACTGGCGAAGCAGGCTTTGCACTTTTAGAAGATCCCCACGAACACCCAATTCAACAGCATTGAGCTTGGATAACATTTCGCAGTTGGAGTCATGAATGCGTTGAGCAAGAGAAGATCGGAGTTCTTCAAGAGCCTCAGTAACCTTATTAAAATCAACTGATGCGGAGGCTTGAGTGTCTGCTTGGGCATTCATACCTTTCCTTTCAAGAACCCGACACGCAGTCTCAAAAGACTGGCGAAGCAGGCTTTGCACTTTTAGAAGATCCCCACGAACACCCAATTCAACAGCATTGAGCTTGGATAACATTTCGCAGTTGGAGTCATGAATGCGTTGAGCAAGAGAAGATCGGAGTTCTTCAAGAGCCTCAGTAACCTTATTAAAATCAACTGATGCGGAGGCTTGAGTGTCTGCTTGGGCATTCATAGGTACATCCGTAGAATCAAAGTGTATGGACTCATCAGCAGGGGAGGAACTGGATTCATGATGTGGAGAGATGGCTGGGGGAGACTCTGGACTTTGAACAAAGTATAATTGCTCCTCCTGTTCAACACGGGAAAAGATAGCAGGGCCAAGAGCCAAACGCCAATCATTCTCAAACGAATCAACCGCAGGTGAGAGTGGAGAAGGAGATCGATAGACAGTAGATACATCTGAGGAAACCAGGTCTACCTCTTCAACATCCGTTAAAGCAACTTCCTGTAAATCTCCCAAGTCCCTCTGGACAACTGAATCAACAAAACTATGACAGGCCACACCCTGTGCAAACATGCGGAGAAAATCTGTGGGAATACGCTCCACGCCCAAATTATATACTGTAATATCTTGGCAGATATCCTCCCTCACTGGTCGCAGACCACCAAACATACTAAATTGAACAATTTCTTCACAGACCTTGGTCCATTGCCAAATCCTGATCATCCACGGGACTGCTGTCCAATATTGTATAGGCTCAATAAAAGAGACATGCGGAACAAAAATCTCTTGAATCGCAGGTGCTGGCACTTTCATTTTGTTCAAAAATAACGACAAGTGGCAACTGCTTCTCCAAAAATCAGGACCCTGAATAGGCGTCCAAACTCCATTCACCAAAATCACGGGCCGTACCCAACAAGTAGAATTTGCTATGGAATAAAAATGAGCAAGACGAACACCACTACTGTCAATGGAGTCAATGACAGGAAGAGAAGAGTCTGGTTGCACCATTTCAATTTTGTGCTCTTGTTGCTGTGCTGTGAGATCTTCAAGAGATTGAGAGTGAGCAGCAGACAACAAATTAATAACTTGGACGGCCATATCAGTCCATGGTTGATCAGGTGCAAGATATCTCCGAGAAGATTCCAAAAATATGTGCAGGAGCATTTCTCGATATTTTGTAAGAACATACAGTTGCCTCCTTACAGCGATTGCCAGCGTATTGGTCTCTGCCCACGCCATCATCAACTTTTCTTTCTCTTTCAGATCCTTCAACGATTCCATATCAGGCATAGTATTGAGACTGAATGAGGCAAATAAATCAACAACAGCTTGCATCACGTTATCATGCACTTGAACCAAAACTTCAACATCTCTGCAGATCAAAGCAACAATTTCCCTAGCGGGGTTTTCTGTAATCTGTTCATCCTCTACCAGTATAGCTTTCCCTTGTCCCCAATAGAAGAGAATGCACCAAGCCTGATCATGGTGACTTCCGTAGCAGTAATTGATGGTAGCAACAAGTCATCGGAGATTTGTAATAAAAGGTCATCAATGGGCATGGTCTCGTCAGTGACTTGCTTACGATCAACAGATATGTTCATCTCCTTGTCAACCACAGAATTAATGCTGCCCTCAGCTTGTGTATCAATTGTTGTGTCAACAGGCTCGGGCTCATTGTGCCTCGCAACAAAATCATCCAACCATCGAGCAAAATCTTCTTCAAACATTGCTTCATCAACACCCTGACCTTCTCGCTCTATCGCACTCACCTCTAACTCCAAGGTTTCCTCTAATACCTTGGCTATAATGATGTCTGCTTCATCAGTACTCGCAACAGCAGCAGCATCAGCATCTTTAACAATTTCCTTTGTTCCCACTGATTCATCATCAGAGCCCCTGGATAATACCAATCTCCTCTTTCAAGATTTTCGTTTGAGCACAGGAGAGGGGACAGCCGCTACAACATGGGTAGGATCAACGATTTGAAGTGGCTCAACATCCGGGGCCACCTGCACAATGTCCAAATTTACTTGGGAAACTTAGGGCTTGCTCTTCCCCGTGCGCCTCTTCTTGGTAATGATAGGCGCATCAGCCTCAGTAGCTGATCTCTTCTTTGACGCAGCAATTTCAGCAAAGATATCTACTGGTATCTCATCAGCAGATGAAGTTTTCTTCTTTGCCTTTGGTGTCTTCTTTTCCACGGTCGTCTTAGCCATCCCAGGCTCCTCACTCTCCGCACGAGCATCGATTGTGGTGTTGGTGACAATGTAGGTGTGAACTGTTTTCATAGACAGAATTTTGGCACTTGGGAATGGAACACCATCGCCCATAGTAATAGTAGGTATACCCTTCAGTAAGACACCGATTTGCGCCGCAAAGCCCTTTGCTTTCCTCTGCGACCTATCCACCATGTCTTTCAAGACATTAAACAAAACTTTGCTCCAATTTACTTTCAACCCATAATGAATCGCAGTCATCATCTGGAATCGTTCGACGGTGATAGAATCAAAAGAGCCTGCCTTAACAGTAATAGCCTTTTCCAAGATATCATTTAACAAACAAAATTCATGTTTCATATATTTCTTTTTTCCATGAACATCAATCTGCACACCCTTCTGTGAGAAAAGGCTCCACGCATCATACACGTTATCTTTTGGTACTTCAGAGAAGTTTGTAATACCCACCGTGGGCAAATCAAACGCCTTTGTGAACAGAGTCGGTGAGATAGAGACAAACTTGCCTGATATTACGCCTGTGATATCTTCGCCCTGTATTAATGCCGCGTCGAAGAAGTGCCCTAGTTCCTTTTCATACAACACCGATTCACAGCCCAGAAATCTTCTGAGACCACTGGCCTCCAGAGCTTTAAACATGTTGAGCATCCCTTCATGGTCATGAATCATCAAAACGGACTCGAAGTTAATCTGATAAGAGTAGGTGATGAATGGGGATGCCATTGTAGAATGCAAGGAGTGTCTGAAACAAGATATTCTGCAAGAGAAAACTCGAACGCACAAGAAAAAGAGAATGCGAGAGCAATAGAAGGCAATGGTTACGATTTCTCAGTAAGTTTGAGTAAATATTTTAAATGCCTTAAATAAAGATGGTGAATATGAACGGTTAGGAGAGAGAAAGAATGTTGATGTGACGATGGGAGTGAAGGACAACACGTGTCAATCATCCGATGGTGCGTACTATTTTTAGAAAAGATTTTGCAAATATTTTACCCATACTGGAAAAGATTATTAAAATAACATTGACGCGCCAAAATCTTTAAAACATCACACATAAGCAAATCTGTTGTTAATATTTCGTGGGATGTAGAGGAATCTGTTAACAGGTAAGCATAAATTGTGTACAAGAGATGTCTGTTGATAGATCTCTCATGTTCAATTGACTTCACGCTTAACAACGCGTACTATTTTTAGAAAAGATTTTGCAAATATTTTACCCATACTGGAAAAGATTATTAAAATAACATTGACGCGCCAAAATCTTTAAATCATCACACCTAAGCAAATCTGTTTTTTAATATTTCGTGGGATGGAGAGGAATATGTTAACAAATAAGCATCAATTGTATACAGGAGATATCTGTTG
>KV006423.1:416537-429201 GCA_001598015.1 Dorcoceras hygrometricum
ATTGTGGTGGATTACGGGCTATAGATTGTAAGATGTCTGGACGAGGTAGAGGTAGACGTGGGTAAAGAAGGGGCAGCACCATCAAAGAGGTTAGCTTAGGTGGTCCCGCATGTGTGATAGTGGTTATAACTCCACCAGTAGAGCAGTTAGTAAGACAACCAAGTCAAGGAAGTGGCCATCCTTCAGGCCAAGGACCTATCCATGGGAATTCTCAGAAAGGGCTTAGCCGCAAGCAGAAACGCCAGGCTTCTCAGTTTAGGAAACAGAAGTCACCTAAGCAATCAAAGACCGATCAGCAGGAGTCTCTAGAACAGCAACCCCAACAGAGCAACTTAGTCCCCAGGATGAATATCAAACCGACTTGCCTTATGTGTAACAAAAAGCATGCTGGTCAGTGTAGGGCTGGGCAAGACGTGTGTTTTAAGTGTGGTGTTCAAGGCCACATTGCTAAGTACTGCCCGAAGCCAAAGCAGCCCATAGACAGCATAGAGAGAGAGTGGAAGGATTTGGAGGAGGAAAGTCAGCAGCAGAGGCCTCAAGAACAGAAACCTCTACTGATCCAATCTATTATTTTAGTTCCAGCTGTTAGTGACAGACCCGTGTGTCCTAAATGTCAGAAGCCTCATTCGGGACAATGCAGACTTGGGCAAAATGTCTGCTACAAGTGTGGAATGCCTGGACATATTTTGAAACATTGTCCAAAGTCCAAGCAATTGGTGACCAGCAAGCCTACGTGATGACCACCGAACAAGCCAATCCAGAGTCGACAGTGGTCACAGGTGAAATTTCGATCGCTGTATTTCCTTCTCTCGCATTAATTGACTCAGGAGCTACACATTTATTTGTTGCAACTGAATTTTTTAAGAAGCTATCCCTCCAGCCGGAGCAAGTATTGATAGGATATTGCATATCGGTACCATCGGGAGAGAAGTTAGTATCCCATGAATTGTTTAGAAAATTAGAACTTGAACTTCAAGGGCATAAGATCACTGCTGATTTAATAGTTTTACCAATGCCAGAATTCGATATTATTTTGGGAATAGATTGGTTAACTAAGCATGGTGTAGTGATTGATTTTAAGTCACGAACAGTAATGGTTAGCTCACCAGTGGGAAGTTCATTCCAGTTTTTGGCCAAACATGTTAATAGAACTTCTCTAGTTGTATCATCCATAACCACGACTGATAGGCCTCGACTGGTAGACGTAGAGGTTGCGAATGAGTTTATTGAGGTTTTCCCAGAAGACATCCAGGGACTACCACCAGACAGGAAGTTAGAGTTTTCCATCGATCTAATCCCAGGAGCTGCTCTAGTATCTAGACCCCATATCGGCTAGCTCCAACAGAGATGAAAGAATTAAAAGAACAGATACAAGATCTGTTGGAGAAAGGCTTTATTAGACCAAGTACTTCGCCCTGGGGAGCGCCTGTATTGTTTGTTAAGAAAAAGGATGGAAGTATGAGGTTATGCATAGATTACCGAGAGTTGAATAAATTGAAGATTAAGAATAAGTATCCATTACCTAGGATAGAAGATCTGTTCGACCAGTTGAGAGGGTCCATAGTATTTTCTAAGATCGACTTGAGGTCTGGATACCATCAGTTAAGGATTAAGGCTACTGATGTTTATAAAACAGCCTTTAGAACTAGGTATGGTCACTACGAATTCCTAGTTATGCCTTTTGGACTTACAAATGCTCCATCAGCTTTTATGGATTTAATGAATAGGGTCTTTCAACCATTCTTAGACCAGTTTGTAGTTGTATTCATTGATGACATCTTAGTCTACTCTAAGACTCAAGAGGAGCATGTTCAACATTTAAGAACTGTTCTCCAAATTTTGAAAGATAAGAAGTTGTTTGCAAAATTTAGCAAATGCGATTTTTGGATGGAGAAAGTATTGTTCCTAGGCCATATAATCTCTAAGGATGGAATAGAAGTCGACCCTGCTAAAGTTGAAGCAGTTCGCGACTGGCCAACACCAAAGAATGTTGCAGAGATAAGGAGTTTCTTGGGTTTAGCTGGATATTATCGGCGATTTATCCAAGGATTTTCTAAGATAGCGGTTCCTTTGACCATGTTAACAAGGAAGTAAGTGAAGTATAACTGGACAGAAGAGTGTCAAACCAGTTTTGACAAATTGAAGCAAGCATTGATAGAAGCACCAGTGTTAGTAATGGCCGATGCATTGAGTAGAAAATCAGTAGAATTATCGCAGCTGGTTGTCCAGCAGCCGTTGGCAAATGAAATTGAAAGATTTGGACTTGAGATAGTGTCCAGCCGTAGTAATGATATGATTTTAGTAAACCTCTCTGTAAGATCTAATTTGTTAAATCAAATTCGAGAGGGTCAACCGCAGGACCAGCAGTTGAAGAAATGGGTCCAGCAGGATAAAGAAAGAGGCAACAGTCTATATTTTACGGAGGATGGAATTGTTAGGTATATGGGCAGAATTTGGGTACCCCAAATAGATGGTTTAAGAGCTGATATGTTTAGCCTTTACCCTTATCTTTTCGGTACGTAAATTTCGAGGACGAAATTTCAATAAGGAGGGTAGAGTTGCAACGCCCCAAAATCCATAAGACCACGTTTATACATTTTATTGATCTCATGGGCCAAATTGGCAATTTTAAATGTTATGTATGTGCTGATTTATTGATATTAGCAAGTAAGATGCGCTGCGGCTGTTCACCAGCAGATGACTCCAACGAGTAATGCACAAGCTGGTTCTAAATCGATCGAAAAATATTTTAAGGAGGTGAAATGATTGCTTTTGGAAAAGGTTTGGTACTTTATAAATTAAAATGGTTAGAAGGGAGTTTTTATTAAAATACTGCAACTTGTTTAAAGTGTGTCATGCTAAATATTACAAGTAGCTTGCCACTAATCCCTTCAGTATTTAAACCTGTTTTTAAAGAAAGATCTTTATCATTTTCAAAGAAATCCTCCTGTGTTCTTCAAAGTTATTTGCAGTAGAAGTTCGTGTATTGCTCAAGGGGTAAGAATTCTGCAGGGATCAGCTGCTGTTGCAAAGCTACGGTTAAGGCAAGTAAAAGCTGTTCTTGACTCAATACTGCAACTTGTTTAAAGTGTGTCATGCTAAATATTACAAGTAGCTTGCCACTAATCCCTTCAGTATTTAAACCTGTTTTTAAAGAAAGATCTTTATCATTTTCAAAGAAATCCTCCTGTGTTCTTCAAAGTTATTTGCAGAGAAGTTCGTGTATTGCTCAAGGGGAAGAATTCTGCAGGGATCAGCTGCTGTTGCAAAGCTACGGTTAAGGCAAGTAAAAGCTGTTTCTTGACTCACCATTTAAAGAATATATTCATGTTTCTGAGTCTTCTTGCCTATATGTTATTGTAAGTTTCGAAGTTCATGTTTCAAAATGTTTTAAACATGAAAAAGGAAAGAAAGATGGGTTCAAAATGGTGTTTTGAAATGATATTGATGCTTCCAAAATGTTTTCCAGAAAGTTATGAATGTTTCAAAGAACTGAGAATTCGAGTTCATTCACAGAACGATTATGAATGTTCTTCAGTTTAAGAGTTGTAATATCAAGATTTGATAACGGTGTAATCGGTAGTTGCTGGTTGAATCATTATAAAGTATGGTTTGATAGGCAACGGCTGATGGCATAGTTGTTGTTTTGATGTTACAAATGTCGAGTTATGTTCCAGCAGCTGTATCTCCTTGTTAAGATTCAACAGCTGCATTGTTATAACGTTTACGAATGTTCTTCCTTTTGTTGTAATGTCGGGATTTGATGATTGTGTAATCGGTAGTTGCTAGTTGAATCAGTATAAAGTCTGGTTTAATAGGCGACGGCTGGTAGCGTGATCATTGTTTCGATATTACAAGTCTTTCGTAAAATTCAGTAGATGCACTGTTCATCAGCAGGTGCATCTTTCCTTGTTAAAATCAGCAGTTGTATTTCCTTTGTTGAAAATCAGCAGCTGCATCGTTATCGTAAAACCAGCAGTTGCATTTCCTTTGTTAGATTTCAACTGTCGCATTGTTTGAGTTCAGTAGTTGCGACCAGCAGTCGCACTATTTCATGTTCAGCTGTTGCATATTTTATTGTTCATCAGCTGATAGTTTGTTCATCAGCAGTTTCATTGTTTTCATAAAATCAGCAGATGCACTGTACATCAGCAAGTGCATTCCTATTGAAATATTTCAGTCGTTGTATTTCTTTCGTAAATTCCAGCTGGTACACTGTTCACCAGCAGGTGCATTTCTTTTGCTAAAACCAGCAGGTGTATTTCTTTGTTAACACCAGCAGGTGCATTCCATTGTGATAGTTCAGCAGTTGCTTTATTCGTTTCTAAGTAATGTTCATTTCAGCTGGTATTAGTCTTGCGACTGGTACTATTCATTTATATATACGTGTTAGCGCTTTTTCTTGCAGCTGGTTGATCAGCGTATTCCTTGCGACTGATTGATGCGCTAACGACGTCGTTTCTTTAAGTTATAAAATATCAGCAGGTAGTCTTGTCATCCTATCTGTTATTTACTCCAACGACATCGTTTCATTTACTTACGATTGTCTTAGTAAAAGATCTTGCAGCTGGTTTCTATTTATTCCAGCTGGTTCATTTTAGCGATATTTGCGAACAGCAGAGATCTGTTTTGTTTCATAAGTGCTGTTCCATTCTCTTGCGACTGGTTTTCTTTTCACCAGTTTCATTTGAACGATATGTTTCCAAAGTCGAATTCGATTCTCAGAAAAGTTTTAAAATGGGAAGCAAATGTTTAAAATGATGGAACCCGATGATTTACAGAAATTTCAAGGAATGTTTAAAGAAAGGATTGTTAAGGAACAAAATCTATTTTAGATTATGGCATAGATAGTTGAAGGTCACCCAATGAGAAGGGTGAGCAGTTGTCTAAATGTCGATTGCCCTTTCATAACGAGCTATATGCTAAAACTGATATCGGAAGTCATTTTGATCAAGGTGCAAAACAGACCACATAGAACTTATATGCCATGATCAACTGAAAATGATATTGAAATTGTTAACAATGAGAAGCTGGGCTATCATCCCCTGTTTCTGCCATTGAATGTTTATTGAACTGTTTACGAAAATGATATTGTTCATTGAAGTTCCTTAACATATGTATTGAACAGATGTCCACCTGTATATTTGAATTGTTATTACCCAGGTTTTATTTGCTGAGCCCTTAGGCTCACTAGCTTTTAAAATGGTGCAGGTGCGACAACTGATGGTAGTTTACGAAAATGATATTGTTCATTGAAGTTCCTTAACATATGTATTGAACAGATGTCCACCTGTATATTTGAATTGTTATTACCCAGGTTTTATTTGCTGAGCCCTTAGGCTCACTAGCTTTTAAAATGGTGCAGGTGCGACAACTGATGGTAGAACAGCAGGTGAAACTTGAAACCAGCAGCTGGGTGGTTGTGTTTATCAAGGGGCCAACGTAATCCGTGTCTAGGATAATGTTGTTTTATCTTTTGTAGATCTGTATTAGATCAGTTGCAACGGTTGTATATTTACATAGAATAGCAGCTGGTTGTAAATCGCAATTGCAAAGTTATATAATATACTCTATTTTTCCGCAAACAAGTTTCAGCAGTTGGCGCCGTAATTAGTATTGTGTCTGTGTCTGGTTTGTGTTTCGAGTTTTCTTTCAAGTTATAGGAGATACGGCCTATAGCGAATTACCTTTTAGCCTTCTTTTATTCAAAAATTTTTATTCACCCCAAATTCTCGTGGCCTCGTTGGGTTCGGGCGTCACAACATGGTATCAGAGCAACGTTCCTGAGATAAACACACTCACTAACAGCTGGATCAAAGTTCATCATCTGTTCCTCTATTGTGAGTTTATTTTCAGAGCATTGTCTTTTATTTTAGCATGTTCTGATTTATGCATGTGGTGGATTATGGGCTATAGATTGTAAGATGTCTGGACGAGGTAGAGGTAGACGTGGGGAAAGAAGGGGCAGCACCATCAAAAAGGTTAGCTTAGGTGGTCCCGCATGTGTGATAGTGGTTATAACTCCACCAGTAGAGCAGTTAGTAAGACAACCAAGTCAAGAAAGTGGCCATCCTTCAGGCCAAGGACCTATCCATGGGAATTCTCAGAAAGGGCTTAGCCGCAAGCAGAAACGCCAGGCTTCTCAGTTTAGGAAGCAGAAGTCACCTAAGCAATCAAAGACCGATCAGCAGGAGTCTCTAGAACTGCAACCCCAACAGAGCAACTTAGTCCCCAGGATGAATATCAAACCGACTTGCCTTATGTGTAACAAAAAGCATGCTGGTCAGTGTAGGGCTGGGCAAGACGTGTGTTTTAAGTGTGGTGTTCAAGGCCACATTGCTAAGTACTGCCCGAAGCCAAAGCAGCCCATAGATAGCATAGAGAGAGAGTGGAAGGATGTGGAGGAGGAAAGTCAGCAGCAGAGGCCTCAGGAACAGAAACCTCTACTGATCCAACCTATTATTCTAGTTCCAGCTGTTAGTAACAGACCCGTGTGTCCTAAATGTCAGAAGCCTCATTCGGGACAATGCAGACTTGTGCAAAATGGCTGCTACAAGTGTGGAATGCCTGGTCATATTTTGAAATATTGTCCAAAGTCCAAGCAACTGGTGACCAGCAGAGCCTACGTGATGACCACCGAGCAAGCCAATCCAGAGTCGACAGTGGTCACAGGTGAAATTTCAATAGCTGGATTTCCTTCTCTAGCTTTGTTAGATTCAGGAGCTACGCATTCATTCATTGCTGCTGAGTTTGTTAAGAAATTGTTTATCCAGCCGGAGCAAGTATTGATAGGATATTGTGTATCGGTACCATCGGGAGAGAAGTTAGTATCCCATGAATTGTTTAGAAAATTAGAACTTGAACTTCAAGGGCATAAGATCACTGTTGATTTAATAGTTTTACCAATGCCAGAATTCGATATGATTTTGGGAATAGATTGGTTAACTAAGTATGGTGTAATGATTGATTTTAAGTCACGAAAAGTAATGGTTAGCCCACCAATAGGAAGTTCGTTCCAGGTTTTGGTCAAACATGTTAATAGAACTTCTCTAGTTGTATCATCCATAACCGCGACTGATAGGCCTCGACTGGTAGACGTAGAGGTTGCGAATGAGTTTATTGAGGATTTCCCAGGAGACATCCAGGGACTACCACCAGACAGGGAGTTAGAGTTTTCCATCGATCTAATCCCAGGAGCTGCTCCAGTACTTAGACTACCATATCGATTAGCTCCAACAGAGATGAAAGAATTGAAAGAACAGATACAAGATCTGTTGGAGAAAGGGTTTATTAGACCAAGTACTTCGCCCTGGGGAGCGCCTGTAGTGTTTGTTAAGAAAAAGGATGGAAGTATGAAGTTATGTATAGATTATAGGGAGTTAAACAAATTGACGATTAAGAATAAATATCCATTACCAAGGATAGAAGATCTTTTCGACCAGTTGAGAGGGTCCGTAGTATTTTCTAAGATCGACTTGAGGTCTGGATACCATCAGTTAAGGATTAAGGCTACTGATATTTATAAAAATGGTGCAGGTGCGACAACTGATGGAAGAACAGCAGGTGAAACTTGAAACCAGCAGCTGGGTGGTTGTGTTTATCAAGGGGCCAACGTAATCCATGTCTAGGATAATGTTGTTTTATCTTTTGTAGGATCTGTATTAGATCAGTTGCAACGGTTGTATATTTACATAGAATAGCAGCTGTTGTAAATCGCAATTGCAAAGTTATATAACATACTCTGTTTTTCCGCAAACAAGTTTCAGCAGTTGGCGCCGTAATTAGTATTGTGTCTGGTTTGTGTTTCGAGTTTTCTTTCAAGTTATAGGAGATACAGCCTATAGCGAATTACCTTTCAGCCTTCTTTTATTCGAAAATTTTTATTTACCCCAAATCGTGATTCCCGTGGGTTCGGGCGTCACAATTTCTGTAAATTTTCTTTTCTTTCTTTTCTGAAACTTACTTTTCTTTCATTTTCTTGATCTGAAACAGATCTCTGTCGAGTATGGTTCGCTGTTTTAAAACCCTTTTCGATGTTCAGGAACTATTGTAAATTCATGGGATTTCAATCGAAGAAGAAAACTGAAATCAGCTCTGAGTATAAACAATACGCAAGCGTACCAAATTTCGGTAGAAAATAAGATCTGGACTATTTGGTCAACTCAGATTTCGAAAAGTCAACATGACTTAAATGAACAATTCAGATTTCGATGGTCAAACGAAGTCAACTCAGATTTGGAATACGAATTAAGAACTCAACATAAAACAGTTCCGAAAAGAATCAGATTTCGAACTTAGCTTGAAATATCAAAACTTGGAAGGTTTTCTTAATCTGAAGAAATCGAAAATATCTAAGGAAAACTCCAGAAACAAAAATGACGAAGCTACTTGTAAGCTACTAATGCAAAAATTTCAAAGATGCTTGTAAGCTACTGACAAGAATCACGTAAGCTTCTCGCGAGCTGCTTAAAAGAATATTCCAGAAAACTCAGTAAGAAACAAGAACAAACATCATCAAACATTTTCTAACAACTTTTCTGAATCAAAAAATCCTCAGCAAACACATACTTTCTTCATAAAATATCATAACTTAATTCTGCGTTTGAAGAACATCAAAAAATAAGTTCTCAAACCTTTAAAACTCATACAAACATGCAGCAGAAACAATATATACGCTTTCAAGAGTGTAGCAAGAAACAGAGTTACTTGCCTTAATCTGCGACAACAACTACAGCAAGTTTATCTGGCCTGAATCAACACAATCCGATCACTTCCTGTGGAAGTTTTGAAAGCTTTTGTTCGGTTTTCTTGCAGAGAGCACCGCTTGTGAAAGTGTAAGTTTTTTGAGAATGAAATATGAATGAAGTGTTTCAGCCGCTTTTAAAATCTGAAATCCAGTAATAGAGCACGTTTTCTTTCAAAAGTGTTAAAAATATTTAAAAGTGCTACTCCATTTTAAAAGTAACTAAAGATGAAATCCCAACCATTTTTATTTGAAAGGGGAAATAAATCAGTTTGTGTGGACCGGCTGGATATCTCTTGCAACCGTGCCTCAAATCTGAAAAATCGAACATATGAAAGTTGATTTACGATATTATTTCAAATAGATCTCTCAACTCTTAAAACTTTCTAATTGTGGATTTAAATGTTTCTGGGCGTTACAATTCTACCCTCCTTAAAGAAATTTCGTCCTCGAAATTTACTTACTTAAACAAATCTGGATAGCTATTTCGCATGCCATCTTCGGCTTCACAGGTTGCTTCCCTTTCTGAGTGATTTGCCCACTGAATCTTAATCATACGGATACTTCTATTTCTTAACTTACGATTCTCTCTCGAAATAATCTTCACTGGAGCTTTTTCGTAGGTCAAATCTGGTGCAAGCTAGATATGCTCATATCTTAATGCATGGGAAGGGTTCGAGATCTATTTCCTGAGAGCTGATACATGAAATACATTGTGAACTGCTGACAAATGAGGGGGTAAAGCTATACGATAAGCTAAAGTCAAACTCTTTCCAGTATTTCAAATGGTCCAATAATTCTGGGAATCAGCTTGCCTTTACGTCCAAATCTCATTACACCCTTCATAGGTGCTACTTTCAGAAACACATGATCTCTTAATTCAAAATTCAACTCTCGGTGATGGTTATCAGCATATCTCTTTTGTCTACTCTGTGCCGTTTTCATTCTATCACGTATTCTTTTGATAGCTTCTGAAGTCTGTTCTATGATATCAAGTCCTATTTCCGATCTTTCACCTACATCATCCCAATGTATCGGTGATCTACATTTTCTGCCATACAATGCTTCGTAAGGAGCCATTTCTATTGAAGCCTGATAACTATTGTTGTACGTGAACTCAACTAAGGGCAATTTAGAATCCCAGCTTCTGCAAAGTCTAAAGTACACGCACGAAGCAGATCGTCTAGTGTTTGAATCACTCTCTCCGATTGTCCATCAGTTTGTGGGTGGAAAGCTATACCGAAGGTTAACTTAATTCCCATGGCTTTATGTAAGCTTTTCCAAAACATAGAAGTGAATCTGGGATGTCGATATGATACTATAGAACTTGGAATACCATGAAGTTTCACTATTTATTTCACATACAGCTCAGCATACTTATTCAAATCATACGTCGTCTTTACTGGTAAGAAGTGAGCTGACTTAGTTAATGTATCAATAATAACCCAAATAGAGTTAAATCCATGGAGCGTCTTTGGTAAACCTACTACAAAATCCATCGTTATATTATACCATTTCCATACTGGTATAGGAGGGTTTTAACATCCCAACTGGTACTCTGATGCTCTGCTTTTACTCGATATGATACTATAGAACTTGGAATACCATGAAGTTTCACTATTTATTTCACATACAGCTCAGCATACTTATTCAAATCATACGTCGTCTTTACTGGTAAGAAGTGAGCTGACTTAGTTAATGTATCAATAATAACCCAAATAGAGTTAAATCCATGGAGCGTCTTTGGTAAACCTACTACAAAATCCATCGTTATATTATACCATTTCCATACTGGTATAGGGAGGGGTTTTAACATCCCAACTGGTCTCTGATGCTCTGCTTTTACTTGTTGGCATGTTAAATACTCAGAAACAAAATTGGAAATATCTCGCTTCATTCCTGGCCACCAAAACAGTTATTGTAAATCCTTATAAATCTTCGTTCCTCCTGGGTGAATTGAATACGGAGTGTTATGGGCTTCATTCATAATCTCATTGTTCAAATTATCAACTCGCGGTACCCAAAACCTATCCTGGTATTTAACAATTCTACTATAGTATAAAGATTTCCACCAATTTCTTCATCTTGCTGCTTCCACTTAAGCAGTTGTTCATCCTTTATCTGACTATCTCTAATCCGATACTTTAAAGTAGATCGGATTGTAAGAACAGCTAGTCTAGCAACATAGATTTGTGTAACTACTTACAACTCAAATATGTCAATTTCTACCGCTAATGGTAATTGAACTGAAAGCTGAGCTAATCCCACTTCTCTTCTACTTAGTGCATCAGCTACTACGTTAGCTCTGCCAGGATGATGTCTAATCACGCAATCATAATCTTTAACTAATTCGAGCCATCTTCTCTGCCTCATTTTAAGTTACTTTTGGGTAAAGAAATATTTGAGGCTTTTGTGGTCTGTGAAAATTTCGCATTTTTTCCCATAAAGATAGTGTCTCCAAATCTTTAATGCGAAAACCACAGCTGCTAACTCAAGGTCATGTGTAGGGTAATTCTTTTCGTGAATCTTCAGTTGCCTAGAAGTATAGGCAATTACTTTCTTATCTTGCATCAAAACTGTCAGGCCCCGTGCTAATTACTAACAATTAACACATAATAAGCGCATAAACACGGAAGCTTAAAATCAGGGCTTAAAAATTTTTGAAATACAATAGGCCTGTACTTCAAATCATACATTCAAAATAGCGATAATAAAATACGAGTTGACTCAAACTCCAACACAACAGGTATATCAACCAAATATAAATCCCCAATACAAGATAACATGGGGCATCCCCCGGTTCAATACATATCATATATAGACTGGGACTCAGGGACGCGGGGATCGACCAGCTGAACTTCCACTCAGTCCAGCTTGATTACCTAAAGCTCCTGCAAATGGGTAACACAGACCCAAACAAAACAAAAGCAGGAAACAAGTACGAGGTCAAGCCTCAGTACGAAGAGCTATCAAAGCAGATAAACATGCAACATGCTAAAGATCAATGCTATGAATGCATGAGGCTATCAAGAAATCGGATAGCTAGACCAGTCTATCAACTGGCAACTCAAATCAAGCCTCTATACCACGCACAGCCAATCAGCCGGTGGAAATCATCGGTCCGTGATCATCGGGGCCCGGAAAGCAGTCGACCGGTGTAACAACCGGCAAATCAAATCATGTCGCCTCTATACCACGGTCTATCAACCGGGAAATCATCGGTCCGTGATGTGATCGGCCCGTCAGCCCATCACAGCTCGGTGGTAGACACTCGAATCCGGTAGTCACCACTCCGACGATAGCGTTGGACTTTTCGGACACGACTCAACAGCCGGCCAGTCACAACGTGGCACCCAATCAGGTAATCAAATCAATCTGTCAAAGGCTCAAGATGTATGCAATGAATGTCATTCAATAATCAATGCGCAATGCATACAATTCATTTCATGAAACAGAATATAGAACTCAATCAATTCCACAAACTGTAACACGTATAAACACAGAATTCACATCAGCAAATCCATAACATCGATCACAACCATGTTCACGCCTAAACTGCTAAGAGTTGCTCAATTCGTACCTCAATTCCTCAATTTACCTAACAGATTTCCTCCTGGCTCAAATCACGCAGCAGGTCACTTCCTGGAAGCTGAAATCTGTTACAACACAGCTAATATCTTAGCTAAATTCTTAATCATCAACACGTTAAACCTACTGCCAGAAGTTACTCCAAATTCTACACTTCCACGAAGGCAATAACTACTAAAACCGAGCTCAACTACAAGAATTGCTCACCCAAACAGCTCACGCTAGCAGCAGAACGCTCGCACAGGCTTTCCTCAAAAGCTTCGAAGTCCAACAACTTCGCGTTTCCACTTCCAGCGCAAATCAACTACTCAAATGGGTAGCAAACTAAGGAGC